>JAFBJT010109234.1:41056-53113 GCA_016785325.1 Chascanopsetta lugubris
GTGTGTGTGTGTGTGTGTGTGTGTGTGTGTGTGTGTGTGTGTGTGTGTGTGTGTAATTCCCACCCTGATCCCCCTTCACTTCCTGAATCAAACAACCCACTGGATTCCTCACACATAAATCTGTCGGGCATGTTTAAGGGGAACCTAAATAAAAATGGCCGCCTCAGCGTCAGGAGACGTGGAGGTCGGAGGTCACAGGAAGAGGAAGACAGACAGGAAAGGGCGGGGCTGACATATAGATGTATGGATGCATTCATCCACTCCCTGAGTCGTGGAATTCAGCAAAGTGGAACATTAGAGGAGGTGTGACGGTCCTGTGAGAGTGTGTGTGTGTGTGTATGTGTGTGTGTGTGTGTGTGTGTGTGTGTGTGTGTATGTGTGTGTGTGTGTGAGTCCAGGTAAGTTTAATCAATTTTATCATTAGTCCTCAATATGATTCCAAACATTCATAAATAGATACATTCAGAACAGCCCTGTATGAACGTTTACATTCAAGCCCTCTAGTGGCCACAAGAGGTATGACAGGTCAGGTGATGTTGTTAAGTCTTGGCACTATAGGAACACGTATGGAAATAGAGAGAAAGTCGCTAACCTGCGCTATTTGCTAATTGTGCATGTCTTATTCTGGCACAGCGCAGTACCACTGGAAACCAGAGGGGGTGCGGACCGCTGTGTGGACTAGCCTCGTCCGCCACAGGGGGGCGCCCACATTTTCGCTACCCACATTCCAATTAGTCCGCAAAACGGAGACGTGAAAAAGTTTTCCCAGGTCAAACGTCTCGGCCGCCGGTCTCGCCGCCTGATTGGAACAATAACACAATAACGCGCGCACACACACACACACACACACACACACACACACACACACTCACAGTAGCCCCGCCTGTCTCCCGTGTGTTTACACGGCGGCTTCCTGTGTCCCAGCTAATCAGAGCTGATCTGCCGGACCGACCCGAGTAGACTAAACTCCTGGAGGAGTTATTCACCATCACAGTCGCACAATAACAAACTACCAGGATGAGTTATACAAAGGGCCCCGACCGGCTGCTCATTATCGAGTTGGGGGGGGGGGGGGGGGCGGTGGGGGGGGGGGGGGGGGGGGGGGGGGGGGGGGTCAGAGCGTGTGTCTGCCTGCCGGCTCTCATCACTAAACTGCGTGGCATTTCTTTTCTTTTTGAGCGTGTGTTTGCTTTTGTCTCTTTCCTTGTGTCCGACTGTATCTGGAGAAGGATCTGCCATCATTCCACGCTTTGTTTATCTGAGACGTCGGGCTTCCTGTGGGGGGGGGGGGGGTGGGGGGGGGGGGCTGCATTCTCCTCGCCAGACTGACGGAATGGGACTTCAGTCTAAGTTCTGAAGAGCGGTTGTGGTCAGAGTAAAGACCAGATTCAAACAGTGTCACTCCGGCTCATGAGGCTCGTCCGTGGAGGGGGCGCTTCACTCCTCGGCCATCTTGCCGATGCCTAACTCCTCCTACTTCCTGGTTCATCCAAATATGGGCGAAGAGGCGGAGCACGGGTGGAGCTGGGGGCGGGCCCACGCTGCTGATGAAATCAACCACATAAATACATATTTCACGTATTTGTAAACGTGTGATTTTTGATGAACGTTTCAAACGTTCAGCTTATTTTCACGTCTCGATCCAAACGTGCGCTTCACTCTCAGCTCAGGTATGTGGCACTCCACCATGGACTGTGAAAGAGTGTGTGTGTGTGTGTGTGTGTGTGTTATGGTGGAGGGGGTTTCTGGTTTTTAGAGCCCCCCCCCCCTCTCCACCCACCCCCCCCGCCCCCGGTCCTGCTCCAATGCCCCTTTGTGAGTTGATTTCCTGAGTGGGAAACACCGATGGAGGGGAAAGTGACAAAGAAGTCGATGTGGTGATGGTGGGAGAATCCAGGCACACATTCCTAACACACACACACACACACACAGTGTGTGTGTGTGTGTGTGTGTGTGTGTGTGTGTCCTTTCTGGTGGTGTCCATGCTGCACAGCCTCTGCCTCCGTCCTGTTTATCTTCCAGCTGAACCTGTTGCGAGCGGCTCACTAATTATCACCGTGGGATGTTGCCAAATAGTGCTCCGGTGACAGATGTTGGAGCTGGACGGCGGCTAATGAAGCCGCGCCGCGCGGGTCCACGGGTGTTTCCTCTGGAGGCCTCCGCCCGTCCACAGTCCACAGCAGCGCCCTGTCAGGGACCTCCAGCATCCGCTGTCTTTTCATTAGACGCTCACTGGCGGCTCATGGATTTCCAGTTTGGGGTCTTTGGGCGATGAACAGCATTTCGGGACATTTATCTGTGGCGGCGGGAAACCGGAGCTTTTCACTTCCACAGGAAACAACAACAAGAACGAGCAGGAAGTGAAAGTTGTCATCGTCATGTTTTCTGTTGCTGTGGGTTCGCTGGGACTGGATCCACTCCGTGATGAGTGGGGTTGAACCTTTTTGTGCTTTAATCAGATTCAAATGAGACAGAAAATAAAAACAAAACAAAAAAAATCAAAATAAGACAAATATTGGAAATGAAAACCTTTTGAGCTCATAAAAATAAATTCCACCTCTCGCGCTCATCGAAAATCCCAGCGGGTAAAAACGGACGTTTAGGACTAATAGATTCTTGGCGGTCTGATCTCCGCCCGCCTCATTAGTCCTCATTATTGGTCGGCGAGGTGACGGAGCGGCCGCACACACACACACACACACACACACACACACACACACACACACACACACACACGGCACTCGAACCCGGACGCCTTCAATAACTGTCAAAACCCCCACGAGTGCAGCATGTATGCTAATCACCCCGGAGAATACGACCGATTGATTCTAATTGGTTTGCCTCCAAAAAGAAGGAGGTGGGGGCGGCGGCTGGTGGGCGGCGGGAGGGGGGGGGGGGCTACTCTCAGGGGGGGTGTGAAAGGAGGGGGGGGGGGGGGGGGGGGGGGGGGGGGGGGGGGGGGGCTACTCTCAGGGTGTGTGTGAAAGGAGGCTGGTTCTAATCCACAGCACAATGAGGCGCATGGGTCTGTGGTGTTTTACCAAAGCCTGGAGGATCTCTGCTCTGAGGGGGCGGGGCTAAGGCTGAATGGTGTAAGTGTGGGAGGGGCCTGTCGCTCAGTGAGTCACAGGCTGTTTGAAGAGGCGAGGTGGAGGTGGAGGTTCAGGTCACATGACTCTAACATGTGCTGCTGATAATGTGTCTGTTAAAGGTGCAGCACGTCAGCATGAACTGACTTCCTGCCGTAGTCCCGGGTTACGGAGCGCGCTCAGTAGCGTCGCTCGCAAAAACCAAAGCGTCATTTCCTAAAAAGATACAATTCAGAGAGTGATAATAATGTGGAATGTCGTAAAAAAACAAAAAAACAAAAAAAAAGCTTTTTGAGCCTCATGGGGAATCGTACATATTCATACGGCTCCTTCAGTTCAGGTCCATGCAGATGTTGTCCTGCTGCTACACGGACCAATCCAGAATGACCTCATTCAGAGAGAGAGAGAGAGAGAGAGAGAGAGAGAGAGAGAGGGAGAGAGAGCGAGAGAGAGAGAGAGAGAGAGAGAGAGAGAGGGAGAGCGGGTCAGTCCGTGGTCGGGCCCTTTGTCAGGGGCCCATTAGTTCTCCACAGTGTTGGTTTTCAGGCTGAGCTGCAGGTGCCCCACAGATTCAGTTTCAGGCCCTTTATCCCCGACCACTTACCATCTGCCCCGTCCAGCTCTGCAGGCAGGGCCCATTGTGTGTGTGTGTGTGTGTGTGTGTGTGTGATGGAAGGGACACAGAGGAAAGCAGAGGTAAGGACATTTTGCCTGTTTGTTTTACTTCTTAAAGGTACAGAGCGTCTTTGTTTCATGAGCACAAACACGACATCGCCGCCTCTCCTGACCCAGATTTAGGGAAATAGATAAAGAAAGGAATAAATAAATAAAATAAGAAAATATGAAAACATAAATGAATATATATATATACACACACACACACACACATATATATATATATATATATATATAAATGAATGAATGAATAAATACATTTTGACCTGAAAAAGAAAGGTGTGCTTTTATTTTGAAGAGGATTTTGAATGTGTCGCCTCCTGATTGGTCCACCACGGTTTGGGTCGCGGCTCGTGATGCGCGGGTCCTGAACCCAGATGAGTTGGGAACCACTCATTTAAAGGTTCAGTGCGTAAGATGGAGAGGAAACTATGAGACGAGATCAACTTGATCTACTTTTGGACTCAAACTACACACACCAACATCCTTCTAAAAACCCTGTAATACCCCCAGTCCTCCTCTAGGGGGCGTGTCCACCACTCGTACCCGCCTGGTGTTGATAGATGACGTCTGGCAGTTGATCAGCGGTGCTTTTACCGTGCGACAGGAAGGAGGAGGAGACTCAGAGTGAGTGGGAGTGAGAACACGTCAGTCACACGGCTGCGTGTCGTGTCCCACCGTGACACGTGTCACTTCCCATACACATGATGCCGCTTTGTGCAGCAGCAGCAGCAGCAGCAGCAGCAGCAGCAGCAGCAGCAGCAGCAGCAGGGAGATTGGCAGCCGTCCCCTCCAGGCGCTTCGCTCCTCTTGATGCCGTAACGGCGATGTCGTCGCCGGATCCCTTCACTTCCTGTTCCTGTCTGACACGATGAGCTCGTCAAATACTGTTTGGGGATATTTGTCTTTTCATGTGGATCAAAGGACAAAAGTTGAAAGGCTTGTTTTTAAAATAGTTTGTGTCTGTTCCCTTCGACAGGCCTCCCGCTCTCCACATGTTGATTAAAGACGTTAACTCCTGGATTTGAGCGTCACAGGAAATCTGTCGCCATCGTGTGGCCTCTGTTGGTATGACAGTCAGCAGGGGGCGCTATGGAGACACGTGTTCCTCAGTTTTTATTCTTTGTTTTGCTTTTTCCTGTGATTTGTTTTGTCTTACTCTCTTTTTCTGTTCGGTTTGTTTGACTTTGCTTCGTTTGACTTTGTTTTGTTTCACTTTGTTTTGTTTCACTTTGCTTTGTTTTACTTTGCTTTGTTTCACTTTGTTTTGTTTCATTTTGTTTTGTTTCACTTTGTTTTGTTTCACTTTGCTTTCTTTCTTTCTTTCTTTCTTTCTTTCTTTCTTTCTTTTGCTTCGTCATTTCTTGACTTTTTTAATTATTCATTTTTCCTTCAGCTTTTTACTTTTCTGTTTTTTTCATCTTCTACATCTAAAGATGAATTGAGGACATTTCACCTGAAGTGTTCAACTTCTTGTTTCGCGCTCGTCAGACAAACTCAGTGTTGTTCAGTTTGTGTCAGACTCTGGTTTGTTCTCAGTTGTGTGTCACATTTCAGTTCATGTCGAAGGTGCGACTCCACCGGGGCTGCTGGCCTGCCGCCTAGCAACCATGTGTTTTTCACTTTACACACACACACACACACACACACACACACACACACACACACACAGCTGATGGTTTTTAAACATCACAGGTGAACGTGAAAGCAGGAGGTATCGTGGGAAACGATGGCACAAACACAACACGGCCGCTTGATTTGCAGTTTTCGGGGAGGGGGTGGGGGGGGGGGTGTTGGGGGGGTTGGGTGTGGGGGGGGTTGTGGGGGGGACTCGTCAGTTACGCAAAAACACATGTCGGCGCTAATTGCTTCTGCCGCTGGACGGACGGAGGAGGATAAATCCAGATTATGGTCGATGTGAGAGATGTAAATCAGAGGTGGAGGTGCAGAGGTGCAGAATCCTGCCCCCCCCCCCCCCCCCCCCCCCCCCCCCCCCCCCCCCCCCCCCCCCCACCTCCACAGAGTAAACACAGGTAGGGATCCAGCAGCATGGCGGCGGCGGCGGCGGCGGCGGCGGCGGCGGCGGCGGCCAACAAAAACACAGACAGGGTTTATTTCCTGCTCCACCTCGGAACACTTCACTGTGAGACTCATGCTGCCTGTGTTTGGCTGCTGCTTCATCCAGTGATGATGAAGATGATGAAGATGATGAAGATGACGACGATGACGACGATGAAGATGACGACGATGAAGATGAAGATGATGAAGATGATGAAGATGATGAAGATGATGAAGATGATGAAGATGATGAAGATGAAGATGAAGATGGCGACGATAAAGATGAAGATGATGATGATGATGATGATGAAGGTGGTATCTGATATTTACAGACAGCTGATGAAGTTGTGTTTTAGATGCGACCTTTGACCCCAAAGTCCGTGTTTCACACCAACAGTGTTTTATGTGTATTTTATTAATATTTACTACTGTAAATATTTACACATTATACAGTTAGAGTACAGTAGTATGAAAACTTACAGCAATGAAATATACAAAAAAATATAAGACTACTTAATTTGTTTTTCTTTGCTTTGCTTTATTGAATTGTGTTTTGCTTTTTCTCGTCTTTGTTTTGCCTCATTTATACTTTGCCTTTTGAATTCGATGACGATACATTTAAAACGATGACATTTTCTTGTTTGTCTTTTAAATCCGTACATTTACACTTCGCTCCACATGCGTCCAAGCAGCCGTGAGCGGCGGCTAATGGAGCCGAGGCTAAACATCGCGACGGCCTGATGGCGTCTGTTTGCACAAGACGGCCTAAATGGGCGTCGAGAGGCCAGCGGGAGAGCGAGGACGCGCCGGAGAAGAGGGTGTAAATGGAAATAAAGAGGCGCGGGTGAAGCTAAAAGCATCTAACCCAAACTGAATGAAGAGGATGATAAAAGGCTGAATTCAGATCTGGACTCTGAAGCTTAAGACTAATGCAGAGAGTCTGCCAGATTCCTCCTCAGGGATTATTTCAGATTAAGTGTGAGAGACGGTGAAAGGTCAACGAGGAGAGTGGCAGCAGGGGGCGGAGCCACCGGAGACACTCACCCAGGAAACGGGTGGAAAATAAACCATTTAAAAAAAGTTTTTCTTTTCTTTATTTTGTTTTGCTTTGTTTTGCTTTGCTTAGCTGTTTTCTTCGCTTTGTTTTACTTTGCTTTCTTTGCTTGGTTTTGTTTCTACTAAAATAGATGCAAACTTATTGAATAACAAACATTTGTATTATATTAAATCTTTTTCAATGTATCTGATTTACATATTCTATTTTTCAATTTTTGACAAACAAGAAAAGAAAGAAAGAAAAAACTTTTATTTTGAAATGTGGACGAGCAGGCTCCATATCCTCCCGCTGCCACCCACACTGATCAGCTCCCCCCTGCACTCGCCCTCCTGACCTCTCGTGACCCCTATTTGTCAGGTCACACAGCATCTGGGCCTGAAGCAGTGAGCCAGGCCTCTGCACAGGCCCCGCCCCCTCCCTCGTGCCCACCGTCACTGACATCAGCTCCATCCGGTCACTTGTGTCAAACGTGAATTCACACACACACACACACACACACGCACACACACGCACACACACACACACACACACATACACACACACACACACACACAGCCACATTCCGATGCGTCCGTGTGTGTAAGCGTGTGTTTATCTGTGTCCGCCGCCGCCGCCGCCGCCGCCGCCCGATGGTAAACTCATCAAACGCCGACAGATTCGGAAAAACACACGAGTCCACGTTCAGAGTGTAAATCAAGATGCGCTGGGTGGGTGAGGATTCCAGCTGACCCCTGACCTGACCCCGCGCCGCCCGGGGGTCATCCGCTAATAACATGTCTTTATCCCGGGCGGACCCGCCGCCGCCGCCGCCGCAGCCGCAGCCGCAGCCGCCACTCTGTGGTTAGCGGCCATGTTTGACGCCCCGGGGCCCAGACCCGAGGAGGGAAACTCACTGACTCGCAGGTTTTAGTTAAAGTGTCTGTGTTTCACCGACAGACGTCAGAGACAGGAAGTGAAACAGGAAGTGAAACAGGAAGTGGAACTAGAAAAACACCTGTGACGTTACATGAGTTGCAGGAATCAGTTGATATGATTCAATCATTCCACAACATATTGTTTTGCTGCATGTTTTGTAAAATTAGATGTTTTGCTGCGTGTTTTATTCAATGAGTTGTTGTTTTGCTGCATGATTTGTTCAATGAGTTGTTGTTTTGCTGCATGTTTTGTTCAATGAGTTGTTGTTTTGTTCAATGAGTTGTTGTTTTGTTCAATGAGTTGTTGTTTTGCTGCATGTTTTGTTCAATGAGTTGTTGTTTTGTTCAATGAGTTGTTGTTTTGTTCAATGAGTTGTTGTTTTGCTGCATGTTTTGTTCAATGAGTTGTTGTTTTGTTCAATGAGTTGTTGTTTTGTTCAATGAGTTGTTGTTTTGCTGCATGTTTTGTTCAATGAGTTGTTGTTTTGTTCAATGAGTTGTTGTTTTGTTCAATGAGTTGTTGTTTTGCTGCATGTTTTGTTCAATGAGTTGTTGTTTTGTTCAATGAGTTGTTGTTTTGTTCAATGAGTTGTTGTTTTGCTGCATGTTTTGTTCAATGAGTTGTTGTTTTGTTCAATGAGTTGTTGTTTTGTTCAATGAGTTGTTGTTTTGCTGCATGTTTTGTTCAATGAGTTGTTGTTTTGTTCAATGAGTTGTTGTTTTGTTCAATGAGTTGTTGTTTTGCTGCATGTTTTGTTCAATGAGTTGTTGTTTTGTTCAATGAGTTGTTGTTTTGTTCAATGAGTTGTTGTTTTGCTGCATGTTTTGTTCAATGAGTTGTTGTTTTGTTCAATGAGTTGTTGTTTTGTTCAATGAGTTGTTGTTTTGCTGCATGTTTTGTTCAATGAGTTGTTGTTTTGTTCAATGAGTTGTTGTTTTGTTCAATGAGTTGTTGTTTTGCTGCATGTTTTGTTCAATGAGTTGTTGTTTTGTTCAATGAGTTGTTGTTTTGTTCAATGAGTTGTTGTTTTGCTGCATGTTTTGTTCAATGAGTTGTTGTTTTGTTCAATGAGTTGTTGTTTTGTTCAATGAGTTGTTGTTTTGCTTTCCGCTCTTTTTCAGCGTCTGATATTAAAGGTGCAGTGTGTAAGGTTTGATGACATAGAGGTGAAGTTGACCCTCACTCTTCCGAGCATGCAGGAGAACCGATGGTCGACTGCAGTTGTTATTAAAACCCCAAAAACGTGTTTAGTATGTCCACTCTGGGCTATTGTGAAAACATGGCGGACCCACTCCTCATGTACATATACATTAATGGGCTCATTTAAGGGAAATGGGGCAAAAAATAAAACATTGAGGCGATTATAAATTCAGGAAAATGTCAGTATGTGATTGTTCTGTGACCCAAATCTTACACACCACACCTTTAAAATCCTTATTTATGCCAAATGCTACAATTGAGACATTTTCCAACTTATCTTTTCCAGAGGAAATTATTTTTCTCATGACCGAGTATTTGTGTGCTCACCCGCTGCACCTGTGGTCCCGTGGTGCCAGCGGGGTCCTCGCTAAGCGAGCTCCTATACAGCAGCTAGTGAAGCAAGTGAAGAAGAGCTCTGGAGCTGGAGTCTGCAAACAATCGACTGGCAACCTCCAGATCACTGAGTCTGACACAGTGGAGACCGTGGAGACACTGTGGCCGGAAACGGAGCTTTTAAAGCAGCTGGTGCGGAGAAACAAGGCACCTGGACACTGACCCTGGAAAGCTCCTCTGGCAGGGTCACCAGGAGCATATATATGTATATGTATATATACATATATATATATGTATATGTATATATACATATATATATATATATATATATATATATATATATGTATGTAGCTAGATAGGCTGATAGAGAGAGAGGCAATGCTCCTCCAATGCTGTTTTATTGTTCCCATTACAATAATTAATACTGATTATTTGACAACATGGTCACATGACTGTGTAGTGGTGGATGTAATGAAGCGTTAGTGAGAGTATAGACCAGGAGAAAACCCCAAACAACAAATCAACTGAACCATAGCAGAGCTTCTTGTTCACTCACTTATTTCACTTCCTGTTTTGAAGGTGCAGTGTGGAAGATTTTGGTCATTTTTGTCACTCCACAAAATAGAAAACAAAACTATTACCAACTGATATTTTCATAAATGTATCATCACCTTGTTTTGTTTTTTTCCATTCCCTCAAAGGAGCCCATTAATGTATATTTAAATAAGGTACATGGCCTCTCTATACATTTTCAATGAAATGCACAAAATACTTAATCTTGTGACTCAATGAATAAGAGGAAGAATCGAACACAAGTCCACTTCACACATTCAGGAACACACATGGACGTGCATCTGATCTCTGTCTCTGCACCACATCTCTGTTACAGAGAGACATTACACTGCTGACAATCCTGTGAAGACTCCAGTAGATAACACACACACACATGCACCCACTCACACACACACACACACACACACGCATCCATACAAGCACACATTCATAATAACCCTAATTTCCATTCTAAGGAATCCGAAGAGTCTGTGATGTGTTTCTTTGCTGAATTACCATATAAATAACTGCAGCTGCTTATCAAGCTTTATTTAAGAACAGAGTGGCAGAGAGAGAGAGAGAGAGAGAGAGAGTAGTTTGCTTACTTTAGACACCGTCAGGAAAATAAATCTCATTTACATTTGCCTCATACTTTTATGTTTGATATATATATATACATATATATGTGTGTGTGTGTGTGTATGTGTGTGTGTGTGTGTGTGCGTGTGTGTGTTTGAATTCATGTAACTGTGAGCATGCCATGCGTTAGATTTGCCATCAAGAGGTTTAATCTGGTGTCTATGACAGCATGTCGACATTAAAGTTAGAAAAAGCCTCACAAAAAAGCGAGAGACACAGAGAGAGAGAGAAACAGAGACAGAGAGACAGAGACACAGAGAGACAGAGAGAGAGAGAGAGAGAGAGAGAGAGAGAGAGAGCAAATCAAAAGGCAAATCAAAGGCCCACCCTGGAGGATGTCCCACAGGGGGGGCAACGGCAGAAGCCGCAGTCCAATGAATCAGCCCAGCAACGTGTGGGAGTGAAAGGATCCGTAGACAAACCAGCCCCAAACCAGGACCCGGACCTGGAGCCCGAAGCCCAAATCAGGCCCCCAGGGGGCGTGTCTCCAAAGACATCGCTCTTAAATTAGAAAAAGGTAAAACGTGAACCATGAAACGCAATGAGGCCTTTCATTCACAGCAGTCAGAAGTCAGTCATTAGCGTGTCTCTTCAGACCCGAGGTGTAATTATTGTGCCTTTGTCCTATTGTGTGTAAATGTCAATAACAGAAAAGCCGCACATGTCTTCATGTCAGGGGAAGATCCAGCTTCTCCACAGTGAGAGGGAGACGGACTGTTCAAAGCACAGGAGAGAGACAGAGACGCAGAGACTGAGGCTCCAGCATCGTTTCACATCCATCACACTGTCATCACTGCTCACACTCAGCCCGCCACCTACATCCTGCACTGACATGTGACTGATGTGGAAATCTGTTTCTGAAGATGGCTGGATTATCCTCAGCACCGCAGCCTGCCCCGGCGCACTGTGCCCTGCTTTTGGAGGGGGGGTGGTAGGTGTCATGTCCCATCATTCACCTTAGTCTCGTCCTGTGTTCGATGTTAGATCAGTGTTAGTTTAGCGCATGCACAGGTTTTTTTAATATCGTTGTGTCAAATCCCAATTCCTTGAGGAAATTCAAAAGAGGGCAAACCACACGCAAAAGAGCTGGTGGAACCCCAACTCTCCGCTTGTGCTGCTGGAGGGACCGTATTCACCGGCGCACCCTTTGGAGCCCATGGCATGACGTGTTTGGAGGTAACTCCGTTCGCCCTCTCACCTGCTCCTGGTGGCAAGCAAACAAAATACCACCACAGCTCCTGATCAACCAGAAGACGCAACTGCTGAGAAAAAAAACTAGCATGGAGTGTGGAGGATGAGCTGAGATTATGCTTCATGCAAGTCATGTTTGTAGTCCATGTTTGAATCCGCGTCACTTAGTCTAGATTCAGGTCATGTCTGCTGTCCTGTCCTCTGTGGAGCGTGGGCGTGTCAAGTTCATGCCGCTCGTCCTGCCTCGCACTTCCTGTGTTTTATTTTGTAATTCTCAGTCATTCTCCTCTCCTTTCAGGTCACCTGCCCTTCCGGCCTCTTATGTTTCCCGCCTGCGTCCCATCACCC
>JAFBJT010109234.1:55348-68602 GCA_016785325.1 Chascanopsetta lugubris
TTGAAAGAACAGGGGGGAGCGGCGACGCAGCTCTGAAGCTGGTTCAGCGTCCACCGCTGACAGCCCACTTCAAAGAGCCGGTTATGAACATGACAGGCAGCCGGCGCAACTGCCTTTGAATCCAGTGCACATTTCTATCAAGAATTGATGGTCTATTTAGAAGTGATTTTTTCTACCTTTTCTTTTTTTTGCAGCGCTGTGGGGATTTGATTCCACTGTACATCTCATCGCTGACACGGTAACTCTCTCAGGCCTCCACTTGATGTTGATATGTGTGGGACCTGCATTTTCATGAGCGCATGATGTTATTCCACATGGCAGCCGTTGATATTAGCGCCTTTGATTCCTGAGGAGTTCTGAAGAAATGCTGTGAAAAGCCCCCCAAGGCACGAGTTGTTTATTTGCCCAGATAGATATTAATCCAATCTATTTGCCTCTACTCACACCTTGTGGAGGACGGGGATGGAGCAGGTGGGTGCACAGTAATCGCTCTCCAAAAAGTAAATAAATACATAAATAAATAAATAAAAAAGCCCACAAGATGTGATGCGGGTGGATTTTGCACACTAATAATTCATACCTGCTTTTTATTATTATTGTTGATGACAATGATTATTGTGTTCAATCAAATAATAAAAAAGAATGTGATTTTTAAAATTCCATTGAAAAAAAAATATTGGCCTATCAAAGGTCTGCTGTGTAACATTTAGAGATCTATTGGGAGCAGGTGAATAGGAAATAATTAGGTCATAAAAAATGTTTCATTAAAATACAAAAGAAATGATTCCAATCACTCAAGCATTAACCAGAGTGGGTCCTCTCTACAATGGCTGCCATTTTGGACCATGTTTTCACAGTAGCCCTGAAAAGATGAGCTAAATACCTTTTGAGTTTAATTGATAACTGAATGCCACAATTGTGTTTGAAATGCAAATGCAAATTCACCACAAGATGTCACTAAATTTGACATAGTGTACCTTTAAACACTTTAGATGACAACAGATGCCTGTCCTTATTTGTGTAGAGCAAATACAGGACAATAGCGCAGAGACGGAATGTTGCGCAACCTTTTCACTCATGTTTGCATTTCATACATTCATTCATTCATTCATACCAACCCCTCTCTCACTAAAGTCACTGTCCAGATCACCGGCTGTGTATCCAATTCTTTCACTCCATCAAATACCAACCTCCCAGTCATGGTCACACAGTCTTGTTTGTATGAGAGGGTGGTGGCGTCAGAGTGTGTGTGCGTGTGTGTGTGTGTGTGTGTGTGTGTGTGTGTGTGTGCTCAAGCATGTGTACTTGCGTGTGTCGTGGTGTCATCCCAACCTGGAAAATGACTTATTAAAATGAAATTACGCGGCGCCCTGACCCATGGCAAACGGCACGGGCTGCAATTTGTCTGGCAGTTGAGCTGTGAATAAAATCTGATTGGCAATAATTTGGCTTTGCTGTTGATATGACCTCCTCCTCCTCCTCCTCCTCGTCCTCCTCCTCCACCAACACCACTCTTTCCCTCTATCTCCCCTTTATCTCCCATTCCACCACCCAGCCCAGCCCCCCCCCCCCCCCCCCNNTCATGTGGCTGTGTTGATCACAGGGTGAAATATTACTGATGGAGTGATCCGGGGTTATCGAGCAGAGCGGCGTGATGATGGTAAGTGGGTGGTTGCGAGGTTGGGGGGGGGGGGGGCAGGAAGAGCTGATGGTAATGTTAAATGCCAAAACTGACTACTGATCTCCATTAAAGGGGTGACCGGCCAAGAATGTGTGTGTGTGTGTGCGCGCGTGCGTGTGCGCGCGTGCGTGTGCGCGCGTGCGTGTGCGCGCGTGCGTGTGCGCGTGTGTGTGTGTGCGTGTGTGCGGGTGTGTGCGTGTGCGCGTACGTGTGTGTGTGCGTGTTGCTGCAAATGCTGACCGGAGAGCACTTGGCTATTTAAGCCGTTGTCTTCCCCCTTGTTTTATGTCACATCAGTGTGTGCGAGTGCATCTGTAAGAGTGTGTATATACACTTCATATCTGCGCCGTTATGAGCGCTGCCTCATTTGTTTTATACAGGCCATTTGCTCTGGTCATCTCTTTTAGCATAAAATGGAAAACAATTACAAGCAGCACTTTCCAATTTATCTCATTTGTCGGGTTTAATAAATGTCTTTTTCTTTCTCTCCTTGTGAAAACACAAACACACACACACACACTGTGTGAGAGAGAGAGAGAGAGAGAGAGAGAGTGAGGGAGGAGAAAAAGAGGGAAGGAGCGGGCCGATATGATAAAGCGAATGATAGAAGTGGGTAATGGAGGCAGGGTGTTAAAGACCCCGGTGCTGTGGTGGTGGCCTTGGACAGGTTGATGTAGTTCTTGCAATGAGCAGCTCATAAAAAGCGCTATCCGTAGGCCTCAGGAAGATATTCTATCTGCGCCGCCGACGCCACAGCCTAAAATCACCTTCTCCATCACAGTCAGACCCCCTCTATTACATAAAACGCAGTGGAAAGAACGGGAGCGTTGTCCTGAGCACGTGCTGCACTGGAGGGGCCGAGGCAGCGGCTTTATTTAGAGGGGGAATTGGGGGGCTCGGTGAGTGGGGGTTTTAGGGTGTGTTCCGATCTTTACATTCTGAATGTTTCCTGAGTTAAAGTGCCGAAAGTCGTATGAGTGATATCTCTCACACTTCTGTGAGTCTTTGTTGCTTAAAAATGTGCCATCGTACCTTGATCATAGAGTCACTGGCAAACAGGCATTGACCACAACAACAGCAACCAGGCTGGTCGGTTGGTCATGTACAACACATGTAAACAGAAGACCGGTGAGTGTGTTTACTTCTGATAACAAAGTCAAACTAACCCTAAGACAGGGCCAGGAGTCCTGCAGCATCAATGAACCATGCAAAACATTCAGAGGGAAAAAACAACAACAAATCCAAGAGCCGCTGCAGCAGGAGGCAACACGGCACGAATACATAACACATCAGTAAATGAAGACATGCAAATGTGCATGCATACAATAAATGTGTAAATATAGATCAGTTCGTATGCAGTGGACAAACTATGGGAACTTATGAATTCCCAACATGCATATGTGTATGAACATGTAAACACAGAGCTGTGCGTTGGGTGGAAACAGATTTTCCACGGGGGAAATCAGGATATTCACTCTCTGGCTGTTCTACTGGCTCACTCAGATTTATGGAAGAGTGTGTGTGTGGTTTAGAGCCGGGTGTCACTTATTCTTAGTCCAGGGGCCAAATACAGGAGAACTACTGTTTACACTTGGACCGGATTGGACCCTCTGGCGAGCCGGTTCTGGCCCACGGGCCCTACGTTTGGCCCCCTGATTTAGAGACAAGCCTAACCCAATACCACTCACCTCACCTCTCTCTTCGAAGCATGTAAAAGAATCCACCTTATTGAAATGGAAAAGATGTGTATTTTGTCCACTCTGGGATACTGTATAAACAAACCCCCACCGAAGGGAAGCAGGGAGGTCTCACTCTAATGTCAACAACAATCCAATCACGCACACTCGTGAAAACGACTGAATCCTTGCATATCACCAAAAGCCGTTCACCAACTACTTTAGATGTGGTTGTTATTCACTTTCAATCGTCTTCATTCGTGGTACAGCGCGCGCACATGTTTCTGTCTGAGCGTGCGCCGCGTCTCCATGAACGACAACAAATGAGAGCAGCAGAGTATCCGACGCCATCGTTATCGCCATTACCACCCGCCCCCCACTGTCAGCGGTCAGCAGCTCCCAGTAATGAAGTCGACCCATCAGCGCCTCATGTGTACAGATGTGGAGCCACGCCCACAATCTGCCGCTTTAAAGCTCCGCAGCTCAACCACCTTAAATTAAGACGCCGCCCTCTTAAACGTCTCCCGCCTACTTTAGGCCATTTCCCTCTGACAGTAACTATTTAGTGGCCAACGCTGTGACTCACTTTAAGGCGGCGCTGTTGACATCTGTCACATGACAATGGAGAAGAGGGGTGGTGGGGGAGAAAGGGTGGGGGGCGAGCGGTGGTGGGGTGGAGGGGGGGTCTCCCTCCAGAGACAGAGAACTTAAATTTCCTCCCGGAGCTAATAGAAATTTAACTCTGCCCATAACTCTGCCGAGTCCTCCGGGCTCCACACTCGGCAGGGCCCTGGAGGAAATAGCTTCAGATGTCATTTACTTTACTGTTCTCTTCTTATCTTTTTCATTTCTTCCCCCTTCCCTGCTCCCATATCTTTTCATGATGTTTGCTGTCATTGGCAGTGGCTTGAGTGGCCATGTCGTGGAAATATTGATTTCTTCCCTGGCTTCCTCCCTCTTCTTTTTTTTTCCTCCTCCCCCTCCTCCCCCTCCTCCTCCTCCTCCACTAACACTCCTAACCCTTCCTCCCTCTTCTTTTTTTTATTTTTTTATTCCCCCCCCCCTCCTCCTCCTCCCCCTCCCCCTCCTCCTTCCCTGGCTTCCTCCCTCTTCTTTTTTTTTCCTCCTCCCCCTCCCCCTCCTCCCCCTCCTCCTCCACTAACACTCCTAACCCTTCCTCCCCTGCATTGCATCTCTGGGTGGACGTACGAACATCCCACTTCACCGGCGGCTCATCCTGCCTGTTTAGTTCCTCTGTCGCCTGATTTTTTTCTTTCTCCCCCCGTCACTCAACTCTGACGTCACACGGAGGCTTCGCCGCCTTTGAAAGCACTCTTCATTATGAGGTAACAGAGAGGAGAGTGTGTTTATAAGCCCCCCCCCCCATCACTTCGCTGGATTCCTCCTAACATCCATCAAAGCGGCAGAGGCGCGTGTTCAGGCACTCTGCTCACTGTCGACCTCGGCCCCTGACGACTCACTCCCCTGACAACACAAATAACTGCAAACTTCTGCCATTAGTGAGGTCACTGCAGAGTGAAATGTCTTTTACCAAGAGTGTTGACACAGATCTTCACTTCTGCAGGAGGGACAAAATAGCATTTCAAGTCTTTGTCTCCAGTGGGGGAGGGGGGGGGGTCTTATGATAATATTCTGCTGCTGCAGTACAGTCACACTGGCTCTGGAGAGGCACCTATATATGAGCCAATAGCATGAGACGTGCCTTTATACATTTGCCTTATTTCCTGTCATGTCAGGTGCGCACATGATTAAAAAACGATTCGATAAGATAAAGGTACAGAAAACATAAGGCTTTCTGCAGAACCTTCCGTCGTGTTCCAGGAGAAGGTGATGAGTGGATGAGACATCCTGTTGGAGTCGCTGCTGCTGCAGATGTTCCTGATGTTCTCTCATATTTCAGATCAGATTTGGGCTGAGACGTTTCCAACCGGTTCTGCAACAAATCCCTCTGCAGCTGTTCACGTTGAACAATGTCACCGAGGGGAGGTTCGTTCTAGAAGGGCAGTGTGTTTCAAGTACGCATGCAAATGAATGTGGATTGGTGTGATCTTACTGTTCAAGGGCCAATGTCTAAATGCTTCTGCTGATGTACTGTATTCATGGTCAGTTTTATATTTATACAACTGAAATCAATTACAATAATCAAAAGAATTACAATTAAATTTTAACTAAATTAAAAGATCTACCACAGGTCCTCCTGCATTTTCAGAGGGGTGAGGTGATGGATACAACATGCAACTTCACCACTAGATGTCACCAAATCGTACAGACAGCACCTTTAAGCCCAAAAGATGGTTGTATTTGGATTTAGGAAAGTTTGCCTTTCTTCATGTTGACGCATAAAATAACACCACAGCAAAACACGTGATATAGCGACTGAGGAACTACTTTGGTCGGTGCTAGCTCGCACCTGCAGGTGCAGGCTGCAATTCACCCGAGGACCACATGTGTCACTAAAAACAACAGTTTTGAGGAAATTCCTGACCAACCCTTTAGTGTTTCAAAGCCAGTGTCCCTAAAATAACATTGCAAACACTGCAAAAATATAACATTTACCTGGAATGACCCACTAACACAGTCGATACAATGTCTGTCGACCACTAATAGAAAGGAAAAGCCCGTCTCTCCACAGGAAACAACAGGGCTGTCACAGCAGCTTCCTGAGCTCAATGGAGGGGCTGCACATATATAGCTTGAGATAAATAGGGACTTTTTTATTTCAGCTCTGAATCTCTGCAAAACAACCCTGGTGGAATCCGAGAATAAAAATATAGCTGTGTGAATTTGCATAATAGGTCACCTTTAAAGTCTTGGAAGTGACGGAACAATGGGACGGGTGCTTCTGGAACTTTCATGGGGAAGCAGATAGTTCACTGAACAATAGACGTGGTGTCTGACTGCAGCTTAAAACAAACAGACAGAATACTTAAAAGAAGCCTCTGACATTGTGGGAAACATGTTTATTTGTTTTGGTGCAGACGTCACCGCACCATAAATAGAAGACTACGCTTTGTGCTGCTTGTGGCTTCATATCATGTTCGAAGTATGGACGTCCTCTCTGTCGTGTATAATGATGTTCTTTTCCTGACAAAGTGGTTTTAAGTGGGAACACATTGCAGTAAAGTCCAAAACAGCCAATGGTACAACAGTGTGTTCAAATGACTTCAAATAATTTAAAGGTGCAGTATGTACAATTTCAGTCGTTTTTGTCACTTCTAAAATGACATACAGACATCTTTATGAATTTATGATCACTTCAATGTTTTATTTTTTTCCCATTACCCTTAAAGGTGCAGTGTGTAAGATTTGGTGACATCTCGAGGTGAAGTTGCATGTCCATCACCTCAACTCAAAAATGCTTAGTGCATTCACTCTAAAACATGGCGGCCCCCATAGAGAGGACCCCCCACCTCATGCAAATATGCATTATTGGGCTCATTTAAGGGTCCTGGAAAAATATATAAATAATTAGGTGATTATAAATTCATGAAAATGTCAGTATGTAATTGTTTTGTGATATTTTCCGAAGTGACAAAAATGACAGAAATCTTACACACGGCACCTTTGAAGTCACTTGGGTCATCACCCTTTACTTGCGGCCTCTTTTTGAATTCTCCCCCGACTAATCTACTTTAGTATTTTAATCACCCTGAGCAAGACTGCACATGATAGTTTCTGAGCTACATAGTGACGCTATGACACGAGCATCTCAGTAAACATACAACGTAATCGTTTACCAATAAGAAATTGAGACGACAGACCCATCTTCAAAACGGCCTCATCACAACACATCGCTCTTACTCTCGACGGTCCACACTCGAGCCAAAGTAACTCAACTTCCTCTGTGCTCGAAAACATATTGCTTTGCTGCGACGGATTACTAATGCGTGTTGACAATAATGACTTCCCATCGAGCAGATGCCCAGAGTCTGCTACTGAAGAGGACATTAGCATTAGCTTTACTAGCTCCCATTAGCAGTAAACAAATGCACCTGTCTCTGTTTACCGTCTCTGCTATATTGCCTCTGACAACACGCTGACGCCAAGTGATAAACACGGCGAAGGAGCGATTCATCTTTATTGTGAGTAATCATTCTAAAAAAAATCCACTTCCTGTCCCCCTCAGACAGGTAGAGAGGACTCCCCCCCCAGCAGGATTTGGGGTTATGAGCTGTTTATAAAGTTGCTCATGTGTTAACAGCAGGTGCAACACAGGTTACAGTAGATGTTTGGCGTCATGGTTTTTTATTAGAGGGCGGGATCGAAGGCGGCCAGCAGGGGGAGCAGGCAGGTGCAGGGCTGATGAGCAGAGTGACAGTGTTAATAGACTGAGGCTCCGGGGAGGTGGCCCCCGTTCGCTGAGCCGATCCGTCTTGATTTCTGCACATTGCCTTCTTCAATTACACTAAGTGTTTAGTTCTAGTCACAGCCAACCTGGCACGCACGCATGCGCCACCCCCGGGACGCAAGTGCGCGCAGCCTGCATTACGCACAGTGCATTATGCATGGAAAATAAGAAATGGAGAGTCGGTCGTTGCCGATCATTTTTCGAAACTTTCCCTCAGCCCGGGTTTGTAATAGGCGGCGCTGGCAGCTGCCTGATTGCTCTAGCGTGTAGCCCGGCGCTCGCCTTGTAATCTGTAGATGCTGCTGCACTATCGCTGAAGATGTGTCCGGGCTCTTCGTCCGGCGAGATGAGAGAGAGATGATGCGGAGATAAGACACTGAGGGATACTCTCTATTCACAGGGGCACAGAGGGAATTAAAGGTGTCCTCCCTCCCACCTGGACCAATCACCTGCCCCCCCCCTGCATCTGACACCACGCAGTGCCTTTACTCAAGATAAGACCTAATCTAGACTCTTTCTTGTGTCTTTATTTACTTGTGTCAAGGTTATGAGCAACAGCACAGGGGAACATGCTGTCCCTGTATAAAGGAACCTGAGGACGCAGGGCTGGATGAAAAGAGGGGAAAAGATGTTTTCTTCTGATGAATGAAAAACACCCACATGTTTGGCTTCAAAGAGCATCTCCAACTCAGGTTATAGAATTGTGTGAGGCGAGAAAACAAGGGGAATGCAACTGCGCGTTAATTAGGACACGTGCTGTAGGAGACAAACTCTCTGCTGCAACTAATGTAAATGAAGCTCGCGCTGAAGTTTGGGGGAAATGAAATGAGGGAGACGTTGAGCAAAGAGGCACCAAACGATCTTCCCGTGTTAATCTGCGCACAATAAACCTCCGTGGAGGGAACAGCTGTCAGCAGGAATCCACCTTCTAGCAGGTAACGATTCACACATTAGGCAGATTGTCCCGAGGAGACGCCGTCTCACCCCTGGGAGAGGATGTGGACTCCTCCTGAGCGCCGCCCTGCCTGTAATGGCGGACGCTGACGACAGGCAGTGAATCTAAATTCCTAGGGATTGTTTCTATAACCTTTCTCAACTGAGGAATAACAGAGACGTGATCCCGCCACCACTGCTCTTTAGATCGCTCCCTTCGGTGTCACTCCACACATACGACAGTGACGCCTGGGATGTGGCACCGCTTTACCTCTGCATCGAGCAGAGGGGGGGGGGTGCCATCTTTTGACCCCCCGATGCATTTCAGAAAAGGTCAAGCTGACAGTCGTCATCTCATCAATCCACCTTTGCGACTCTGTCAATCTTCCCCGAGACTCCTACTGAGGTTGGTTAGAAGAAGGGGGATGGGGGGATTTCTCCTTCCTGATCCTCCACCATCGCCCACCCCCTTCGAATGCCTCACAGAGATGGGGCTGAGGGGACAGGACGGGAACGTGGGGTGGGGTTGACCTTCGTGACCACCTTATCTTATGGAAAGGTCACAGCAAGGCCTCTCGAAAACCAGAGGGGTGGGGAGGGATCGATCTGGAGGCTTTCTTTTATTTATCTCAGTGGACATGCTGCTCCGGGTGTTCTTCCAGGCCAACGGTGAGCGGGCAGAGATAACAATCTATTAGTGTTGCAGATATCCTCCTCCTCCTCCTTACCCCCCCCCCCCTCTCTCTCTCCCTGCAGCCACCTCTGTCCCCCGTCTACCCAGTCACACAACCTAACTCTATAGAAAGCCCTGGCCCCGTGCCAGGGGCGTTTGGCGGAAGGAAACTTGGAGGTCATGAGAATGAGGTAGTTGACATCCTGGGGTCAACGTGATCAAGTCATGTCTGTGCTGAATACAGTGTGTGCGGGGGGGGGGGGGGGTCGGGGCGGGCGGAGAGGGGGGGGGGGGGGATCAGGGCGTGCTGATAGAAGCTGCAAGGCTATTAGAACTGGGGGAGCAAATGGGGAGATGGTGTACGTACGTACACACACACACACACACACACACACACACCTATCAAATACACTTTTCTGTAACAGCCCCTTTGACTTTTGCAGTGCAGTGTATTAATGGCCTGCTCTTATCACCATTTATCATTTGAACAGTGCAATATATAGGAAGCGGTTGCATCAGTGGGGGGAAAACAAAGGCAGGACAGAGACGTCACGCGCTGAGATGAGCGTTCACCGGAGACCCGGGATTATTTAATTAAAGGCTCGTCTTTTCCTGCCGTTTCCAGGTCGGCCTTTGGCTTCGGAGACAGAAAATGAAACAAATGAATCACTGACATCACTGCTGACTCAGTAGCTCAGGATGTCCAACCACGCCACTGGCATCCGCCGAGTGGCTGAGTTGCGCAGCGCATGTACGTGCGTACGCACAACCACAAGTCACCTACGAAAACAAACATTTGTTTGTGCATAACATAGTTCAAACTCCCCCGCCCAAACACACCTTTGAATATTCCTCTATTACTCCGCCATCATGGTCAATTAGGCCCCACTTTCTCCACCTTTTATCTCCTTAACCAGGGTCCTCATCTGCCGCCCGTGTCACGGGCCCCGCAAATAAATAATTCAGCGGAGGAGGGGGTAGAATTTACAGCTCCCATCGTACCTGGTCCGGCTGTAAATTCTGAATCGGGAAGCAGCGAGAATATAGCGGGGGGACGGGGGGACGGGGGAGGAGAGGGACTGTGGGGAAGTGGTCCCCCTGGGGCCATAGTCTCACACAGGCAACATCATAAAGTCACCATTAGAATGCTGTATTTATAACGGTGGCTTTGCCCTGGGCTGCGGCTGTGATTCTCAGACCCCGCCCCCTCCTCCAAACACACACATAGAACACACTAATCACATATATACACCATCACACACACACACCTCCACATCTTCTTTGGTCTCTTCATAAAACACACACCGTGTCCTCCTCCTGGCGTGGTTGTCCCTACACATGGCGTCCAGCAGGGCGCCGGCATCACAGAATATCAATGGCTTAATGAGGCGAGGGCTCTTTCTGATGTGCCGCAACATTGACTCTTTGGGGGGAACACGGAGAGTGAAACGACTCTGAGAAGAGATAACAACGCCCCCTGATGGACCGCTCGCTGCATCGGAGCGTGCTCGGTGGAGCCTGATAGAACAGCCACCGATAAATTCATTGGTTTGACTCTTTTAAACAGTACAATTTAAAATATGGAAGACTGCAGTGTTTTTGATTCAGGGGCGTTACTGTTGAAGATCTCTCAAACCGTCCTGATATTATCCAAAGCAAAACACAGTTTAGAATATGTATGACATCAATTTTTAAATTTAGGATTGAGCATTTTGGCTCATTGGAGTTAAGATAAAATTGTTTAACTAGGTATAAAAACATATGTATACGTTATATTCAAAAATCGAATTTTCGAGTATCTAATAAATATGCGTGTGGTTGCATATACTATTTAATAGTCTTATATGTGGATCATAATGAACATCGAGTACTTTCAATTGAATACCAAACTACAGAGCTACCAGTCTAATAAGTGGTTTCTTAAAATGAATAGGCTTGGGTTACATTCTCAATCATTCATAATCACCGAAATGTTTGATTGTTTCCCCGTTGTCCTTAAATGAGCCCACTGATGTGTATTGAAGTTAGGAGAGGGTCCTCTCTACGGGGGCCGCCATGTTTTTACAGTAACCCAGAGTTACTGAAGTTACCCAGAGTTACTGGACCACTGAAGTCTACCATAGGTTCTCCATCATGAGGTGATGGATACAACATGTAACTTCACCCCAGACGTCACCAAATCTTACACACTGCACCTTTAAATGATGAATCATACCCTGAGCCTGAACATGCTTCTATGAGCAAGTGAGGCTCAACTGCTTTGAATTAACCAGCTCTGAGGAGCCATCATACAACACATGGCTGAGTCACATGGAGCAGGTGAAGCCAAAGGTGAGCAAAGAATAGTCAGTGGAACGAGTAAAGACGGGACAGTCCCGCTGCCTTTTCATGCACTGCTGAGAAGCAAGAAGGGGAGGTACAGTACCTTTTGTTTATCTGTCCCACTCATGCCTTTATTGTCAGACCTTGTTTAGGAATATAATTTCCCTTTAACTGGCCTTTTGCTTTCGCCGGCACTCTTCAGGCGCTTTCATGTCAGCGGTCGACAGTGGAGCCGCTGCCTTGGAATAAACTCCTTTTATTTTAAAGCTAGCCAGAGGGGTCAGAGAGCCTGATCTGTCATTGGCAGTGTAATAAACAGAGAAAGAGAGTTCCACATAAACACCTCCAACCAATATGAACAGCCCACTACAGGAAATGAAAATGTAGCCACAGGAAGTTAACCCTTTGCAGCGCAGGAGGGCAGTGGATAGAGAGAGAGAGAGAGAGAGAGACTGTGTTGTAATTCAGTGTTTAGCCGAATGCCTCCGGATCCTTTGTCTGGGTTGTTGGAGGGAGCACTTCCTGAGGGTGTCTCAACATGCATTAATTGGTTGTCATGGAGAGATACGACTAAATGCGAACAGGGTGGCAGTGTCCAATCCCATTTAATGAGAGAATAAAACAGTCTCCTATTGAAGGCAGATAGGGAGAGTCGTATTGACCCGCGCCGGTGCTCGTGAATAACCAGTCGTCTCCCTCAATCGATCACCACACAATGGGAGACAAGACGGCAGGAAGGGTGGCATGATTTGTGAATGACACCCAAGGTCAGGATACATGTAGCATTGTCGGAACTCAATCTCGGCCGCACCTGTGTAATTCCACCCGTGATCTCCGAACGCACAAGCGCAACTCTGAGTTTTTGTCTCGGTGACGGCCGTCTCCTCCTCCGGCCTCCGTCCCGCACGGTCATTAAGCTCAACGGCACGCGATTCTCAACGAGGCAGCGCCGGCAACCGAGTTGACCCTCGGAGGGCAGCGCTCGGACTCCTTCCTCTCTCTCCTTCGTCTTCCTCTCCTCTCACTCGTCTTATTCCCCACAGTCCGCCTGTCAAAGGGCCACAGCCTTGGATGCTTGTTGCGCATGCTAACTTTGCCGGCTGAAAGATGGGACGGAGGGGGCAAGAGAGAGAGCGAGAGAGAGAGAGAGAGAAAGAAAGAAAGAAAGGAAGCCAGGGAGGGAGATAGACCGAGGCCGAGACCGTTATAGCTATGGCCGCCAACCACCGACAGACTTTGAGAGCTGAGTGAATAAATGCCCTGTCTACTTGGGACAGGGTGCACTCACTCTCACAACCCGGCACGCATGCATAAAACCCTAGGGGTCGGGGGCCGGCGAGTGGAGAGATTCTCTGCAGAGAGATTGATAACACCCCCGGCTTCAAACAGCCGACAACCCAAGCAAGCCCAATGTGACTTTTAAAAACCCCGATGAATAGTGCATGGAGACAGGTCAAGGGCAAGATGGGTGGAGGGAGGGCTAAGGACTTTTTCTTATCAATCAGGGAGTCAAGGGGGGAATGTGAGAAGACAAGCGCCGAGCTGGGCTCGCTGGGGATTGGGTTGGGGTGGGGGGGGGTGGGGGGGGGGGGGTATAGCT
>JAFBJT010109234.1:68613-87301 GCA_016785325.1 Chascanopsetta lugubris
GGGGGGGGGGGGGGGGGGGGGGGGGGGGATAAAGCTCTGTTTGATAGCTGTGAAATTGAGAAACAGATGCAGAGAGGTGGAGGGGGCATTATAGCTGGTGATAGTAAATACTGGGGGCATTGAGCCTCTGGGGTGCATGTCAGCGGTGTCATGCTGAGCTCACCTGACTGAAGTTCATCTGCTGGTTTCAGAGAAGGCGTCTAAACAGAAGCCTGAGATGAATGAGCCCACTTCTCTAAAACGCTTTGCTCACTAACGTTTCTGTTGATGCTGCACCAAGACCAGGTGACAATGTTTGTAATTTGCCGGTATGGCGTTTCTGTTGGCTCTGGCCTAATCGACCGATCCTAGTTACACACCATCTGCTGGACATGAGTGGAAATGCTTTCAGTTAACAGTCTGCAGAGTTCAAGCGGGGAGGCCTGCTGGCTTCTTAAAGGTTCAGTGTTTCAAGATTTCAGTCAATTAAAAAAATACTACAAAACAATTACATACTGACATTTTTATGAATGCATAATCACCTAAAGGTTTCATTTTTCCTCCTTTACCCTGAAATGAGCCCTTTAACGTATATGTACATGTATTTTACTGCACGATAGTTCATACTTGAAATAATGTGTCTCATCCTTGTTAGCTAAGCGCACATGGTAGAACTGAAGACCTGACATTCTCCTCCGTCACTTCATCATAGTCCGTCGACCTAAAGAGAAACGACCTCACTCCACAACCACCCACTAATCAGGGGGACTGAAATTACGCTCTCATTCAGAAGGCCGCGCAGAAGAATAACAGGTGGGAAGGGCTTTCATAATGGCAAATCAATGGAGAGAATCTTCAGCACAGTTCAGCCTAAATGCCACCCCACCCTTTGGCCTCTTATCAGCATCCAATCACAGGCAATCAAGCTCTTTTAAAGGCTGATTTAACCCTGATGAGCCCTAAGGTGGATAAAGCTCACCGACAGCCCCAGTCACTCTTGCACACACGCACAGACATGCACACGCATGCATGCACGCACGCACACACACACACACACACACACACCACTGTGTGCAATATTGCAGCAGAGATTAAAGGCACATGAAAAGAGAAGAGACAAAGGTGACGTCTCCCCTTTTCAAACGGCAAGAGTGTGGCTTGACACGAAGCGAGTGGGTGAGTACCTGGGTGAACAAAAGCCCGGCGCTATGTGAGGAAAAGGGCAGAGGCGGGAGCAGGGCAGTGGCAGTGGCAGTGGCGGCGGTGGGGGGGCGGGCTTTAATTAAAAGGATTATATTGAGGTGCACAGAGCTGCAGAGGAGCTGTCCACCGGGCCCAGATTGACTACAGTAATGAAACCTATCCCTGTCGGAAGAGACGGAGAGAGAGAGAGAGAGAGAGAGAGAGAGAGAGAGAGCTGGAGAGAAGGTGGAAATGTCGCTCCGAGACAGGGAGGTCAAGAAATGACAGGAGATTGGGTTTTAGAGAACGCAAACATCACGGACAAATGCAGGTAATGAGATCACCGGGCAGGAGCGGATGATGGGATCTTAAAGGGAGTACATACACAAGGTCATAAAGAATAATAACAATCAATGAACTACGGCATTAAACGAGAGGTTCTCGTAGATTAAAGTCATTACAGATCCGCTTCCGGCCAGGAGACTCTCCCTCTTTAATGTAAATCAATGCTAAGTTTGGCATATCTAAGCAGTGCCTGTGCTTCTCATTAATTTTTATCTGTGCAGATATAATGAAGTCATGATAGCGGGGAGTCTGATGAGTTGTCAATTAGAAACTTGAATGATCCCTGTCTGGAATGAAAAAAAGAAACACCCGGGGAGAAGGTTATTGATTCTAGCGCTCCTTTTAACTCAGTGGCAGGTCTGAGTTATCAGCGCGCACTCACCTGTACCTGTGTTTGTCCATCACTCGCAGCACGACCTCATTTACATCAAATGCAATTTGGATTCAGCGGTTTAAAGGTACAACCTCCTTTGGGTTTTTTGTCTCGAAGCCTTCGCTTGTTGCCGGGTCAGGTTCGTATTTTTAACATTTGAGTGGAACGTGCAATAAAATCAACATAAAGCACCGACTGAGGAATTGTACTGTCACACATGGCCACTTGCAAACTTTTCAGCCCGGAGATAAGTGCCCCCTCTGTCTGCCTCTGACTATGTTTGTGTTATCGGCCCAATCCGTTGTGTTGTGTGGAACTGGACGGCTTCCCACCACTGCTGACCAAGATTAACATTATCTCTGACCACCCTGCCAGAAAACCAGACTCTGCAGTAAATGAATTAGATAGAGGCAATACAGGTAAAAAAAAAAATATATATATATATATATATATATATATAAATATATATATATATAAAACTTTTGGCAACTCCTGTCATTCCCAGGTTTGCCAGTTTTATTATGTTTCTATCGTGTTCGGAGGATGGACCATCAGGAGGAGCAGGCAAGTAAACAAAGTTCACTCCTGAAACTGGATGTTAGTACTGGGAGGAGAAACTAGACTTTAGCCTGTCTGTCATGGTATTTGCTCCTCTCACTTTGCCTTAGACCTTCTTGTAATGACAAATCATCATTGTCCACGTCCATAATTTGCTACAAAACACTATGCACATACCTCTGCAATGCAATAATACTTTTTATAACGGATTAGCAATTTACTGTAACTACGATATACGATTCTTAGTTTGAACCCTGGTCTATCTATAAAGTCGGCTTTATCCCCCTGTGATTGTGTTGATTTCAGGAAGCTACTCTGGCTTTCTCACGTTGTTCAAATAAATAAAGTTTGAGCTGACATTACCTTAAATTGAATGTATAGATGTGAATCTCAATAGATATACGTCTTCTATTATACTGTACTGCAACTGCATAATGGCTTCCCAGCCAATGGTTGAGTGCGGATTTGCATTATATCCCCTCCAGAGTCTGTTTACAGTCGCTCTTAAAGTGACAGTACTCACAGTGAAAACATGTTCTGAATATAGCGTCTAAAATTCAAAACCAAATATACAAAAAACACGATTAACCACCAACCCTTCTAAACTCCAAAATCAAAATGCACGTACGATGAAGCAGTATGGTAAATCTATGGACAAATGAGATCTCTCTAATTGCAAAGTGTGACTTGTATTGAATACTGACTCAAAAACCGTTCCAAACATTGACTTGTCCACAACGCAAACATCATGTGCAGCTGAATATGTTTTGCCCCGATCCCAGAGGAGGAGGAATTTGTCACTGAAGTGCTCACTGGGTATTGTTTACCTCAGTCCTTGGGCCAAATCTCACCATGTTATACTGTATCTCCATATGTCAAACTCAAATGATCCACTTATGTCATTTCATAAGGTGTTGGATGGGTTTACAGCTCCGCTTGCTCACAACTGGCAACCGCCCTCATACTAAGGCAGGGGGATCTATCACTACACCCACACGCCATGCAGGACGTCGGAGGTACCTGCGCGGCACAAACAGCTGATGCTTCTCTGGGTCGCGTTCAATCCCCGAAACGAGCATCAGATGATTTTACACCTCCACCCTGAACATCCAACTCAATCTACAAGCTTAAACTGGCAACTGTGACGGTTGAACACATACTCTACAAATGCATTCACTAAACATGATTTTAGCATTACATGTAAACCCTTTAACTACACAGCTAAAAGAGAAGCGCATCATCCGTGTTATTTTTGTGGTAAATTCATTTTGTACTTCTGCATTGCGCCCCTGTGTTTGTCTTGATTTCAGGAAGGTTCTCTAACTTTCTTTTGTAGAAAATAAGGTTGAGCTGACAATATTCTAAGTTGACTACATAAATATGAATCTGAATGAACACAGGCCTTCTGTTACATCGCACTGTAACGACATCACAGCTTTCTGGCCCACGGTTACCGCATACGTGAGTTGAATTGTGGAGTTTCCTCCACTTCAAAGTCCGCGCCAAATATATGGACAGCTGAGATGGTCGATCACTTACTCTACAAATGTATCGAGTCAAACTAGATGATTTTAACATACGATGGAAACCCTTTAACTATACAGCTAAACGAGAACGGCCTCATCCATGAAATGTATGCTTATGTTGTGCATTGATGAAAAGTTAAAGTTGAACAAGTTTGCACGTTTTTGGATGAAGAGGTGAATAAGCGAGCGACAGTGATGGAATGTAACCTCCACATACAGAGAGTGTATCAGCTGTCCGCAGCCCAAACCGCTGAGAAGTTGCTTATGTGTGGGCTTAGCATTGCAGGAGACCACTCCTCCGCTCAGTGTGCCTGAAGAGGTATGAAATGAATTTCATACCTTTTCCCTCTCCCTCATTTGCCCGGGCGTTTTTGAGCCGCTCTCCTCGGCTCCGGCTCTGTGTCTCACCATTACAGAGCTAATCCATCCATGACAATGTTCCATTTCCTCTGGGGAATATGAAGTGCAGTGGGGAGAATTTGCAACCCTGTGGCCCATCTAAGTAGCATTAACGACAGTGGCCACATCACACGGCGCCCGAGCCTCGTCAGAGAGGAGGAACTCATTTGAAGCGAGTGCTTCGATTTAGGGATCTGGCAACGCTGTAATACAATCTCCTCCCATCGACAATTTCTTTTGATATGACTGAGAGCTGAGGGGGAACATCTTCGACAATAGCTGCTACAGGAGCGGGACACTTAGAAAACAGTTGCATTTGAATAGTCAATAGACAGAAATGCAGAGCTTTTCTAATTATTCCTCACAATGCACGACCATGCAGAAAATCATGTTGACGACCTGAAAGATATGCTCATTCGTTTGAGTTGTCATTGTCCAACTTATTGGACTGATCCAACTTATTCTGACCCTTTTCCCATTGTTTGTGGTTAGTCTGCCTTGTGATGCGTTCTTCACCAATCCACATGTTCTGGAAACAACAACAACAACAACAACTGGGTGCTCATGTTACCATGGTAACCCGCCCTCGTATCCCTTCTTTGCCTTGTACCGGGAGAGGCTCTCTCACTTTGCTGTGTTGCATCTTGCTCCAAATGAAGAAATCTAAAATACTCGATGATCTCATTGTTAAAGAGCTTACCGTACGACAATGAGTGGCTTAGTGGCCTGTTATCTAAGTCCTAATGGTGAGAAGAGTGAGAGTCCAAATGGAGCATTGCGAATAACACAGGAACTGGCACTAGTCGAAGATGACAGAAGACAGTTCTTTTGCTTTGAATTCTTTTCATTCTCTGTGACAACATGTCTTCAATTCCGCTGCATCATATCCTGAGTCAGGGACTGTCGAGTTCCAACCGGACTCTAGAGCTCAAAGAAACAATATAGTTTTGTATAAGAGACTCTGAGTCAAAGCAGTTACTTTTGGCCTCAGTGGGAGTAGACGCGCGAATTCCACCGTATCAAAACTCAGACTGATCTTCCTATCTTTATATCTGGTGACAATAAACAAGTTCTAATACTAAAGTCTTGGAGTAGTTTATAGCCTCCACCCTGCATTGTATCTATCGCCCTGATATCACTGCTATATTTCAAACCGCGCGGCGCCGCCCTTCACTCGTTTCCAAAATGTGCATCTGTCTGGCCTTTGGTGCGTCTGCTCAATACGCTATCGACAGACCAATCATTCCACAATCATGCTCAGCACACCATCTTTATTACTGATTATTGACCAGGTCATCACCGCCCGCATGGCACCCTGCACCGGCATCGGGTGCCAGGAGAGCGAGAGAGAGAGAGAGGGCTGGAATCTGTCAGCTCTGTGATGAGCTGATCTGCTGCTGGGCTGTGGATTGCTGTGCCGCTGACCTACAGGTGGCAATTAAATGTCAAGACATTTGGATTCCAATTCTGGCGCGATGCTGAGTCACATAAGTCATGCGGTAAATTTAGACGCGTCACAGAAGCGAGATTGTTCCTATCAGATGTAAGTTGTTGCCTACATCGCCATCGAGGACCGGGGACAGACGCCCTTCACAGATTTATCAGACAGAAGCCAAAAGAGCGGCTGCCACAGTCCAACATACTCAGAGTAACACACTGGGGTGACTCCAATCACAGGGGGATTGATTCGCTCTTGATAATGTAGGATGTGTGTGTATATGTATGGCGAACATAGTGGTGAACTATCCTTTGGAAATGGTTAAAGGCTCATATGAACAATGATCTGTTTGCTTTGGTTTTTTAAATCTCAGTGAACACTTAAAGGGACATGATGGAACAATACAAAAAGTTTGTTTACTGCAGCAACTGACTCACAACTCACACTTCCATCAGGGTGAGTATCGATATATGTAAATTGCGACGATAATGGCGGGTGGTGTCGCGCTGCGGCTGCCTACATTGCCCCTCTGAGCGTAGCCGTCACATCTGACCCTGCCCTTTGGCCTGGGAAACATAAACCCTGCCCGAGAAAGAGATGACTCAGCAAAATAGTTGCCAAGTCAGCTTGGAGCGAGCTAGAGCTCCGCCCCTGGCTTCACAGCACGAACCAGTGCACACGTGGACTACATATTTCAGAGTTGTTCATATACACATTTGCTGTTGCACTAGCGCGAGGTAGCTAAAGACACCACCAGTAGCATCAGCACAATGTCAGTGTGACCTACATGACTTTACATATTAGCTGACCACAGGCTGACAGAAGTGAGTGCGCAAGTTGGGGACTGTGGCACTTTTTGCTTTTGTAAACGTCAGGTCGCTCACTGGTGATAAAACACTCATTAAAAAAGTTGCTGAATGCACCTTTAAAGCGCAGTCTTCAAGGTGCAGTTTCACTATTCAAACTTGGATCCTCAAGTTCATAAAGCGCATCGAAATGCAAATATTTCTCCCTGATACACAACGTACACACTTTTGGCACCACGATAGAGGGGAGGTGACGGGGTGGCAGAATCAAACCACCGACCAGTTAGCGGACGGACCGCTCTACGCCCTCGGGAATAACCGCTGAAAAATCTTTTATTTCCTCATCCAGTGTGTTCCAGAGCTCTAAGGATGGGAAATCATCTGTGCTGCTCAAACACTAATATAATATAATTACATCATAGCCTGCCCCAGTTCCGTACTGCTCACCTCTGTGAAATACAGGCTGTTTATTCACTGACAAGATGGTTGCAGTTTTACACAGGATATCTTTCGTGACTAAAGGGCAGAGATCACGCCGTTTCTCCTGCAATTCTTTTTTCCATCTGCGAGCCGCTCTTCCACTTCATTGGTGCATTTGAATGTTCAAAATATGGAACTGTTCAGTGAATGGCCCTCTATTTCTTTACCGTGTCAGGTTTCCAGTATGAATCCAAACTTATTTTGAATGTTGGACACGGCACTCAAACATGTGGACCGTCGTCGGTCCTTGAAACTCTTTGATTGAAAAGGGCAGCGTGAGACTGACCTCTCCTCAAGGTTTCTCTCCAATTCCTCAAAACTGCCACAAATATGAAATCACATCCTGTTTCCAAACCTTGGCAAATTAAACTGAATGGGTATCACTAGATTTCTTAATATCTTATTTGAATAAATTGGTAATATGATCATCTATTATACATAAACTATGTTTCAGAAAACGAGAAAGTGCTGATCTTTGCATTTCCTGCATGTTACAGATGATATATTTAAGGAGTTTAGCAACTACACAGAGAAAACCCCACTAACTATTTGAGTGTTTACTGCAGTGCTGCATGCACCACCATTAATTCAAAGTCCATCCAATAAACACACACACACACAAACCAACAAATACACATGGGCATATTTCAGATATTGATATTGTGTGATTTTTCATTCTCATCACATATCATGTGTGTGCTGTCGGTTGTATCAGCTGAATGTCAATGAGAGCGTGTGAGACATTCTGACATCCGCAGCATCTCCAAGGTCAGTCTCTGAATCAGCACTACATTTGTGTGTGTGTGTGTGTGTGTGTGTGTGTGTGTCCATGCAGCCTCGACTTCACCACCGAGATCCACGACCCACACCCCCCACTGTTTGTTTGTGTCACTCAAACAAGGTGATTCGAAGAAGGCACACTAACTGGCCTTTAATGTACTCGAGTGACAGAGGAGGGTCTGGGTGCGCGCACACACACACACACACACGCACACACACGCACACACACACACACACACACACACACCATGGTGAGAGATGTCGAGTGTATTTGTGACAAAAGCTGTGATTTGTGAAGACAACATGGAGCAGGAGTGGTGAGTAAACATGCTCACTCACACACACACACACACACACAACACCCATACATACACACAAGCACACACATACACTGGATGTAAATCTATGTTGTTTGTAGTTATTCAAAATAAATCATCTGACGCTCACACCCACGTTGCGCTGTGCATTGCCTCTGCCCCTTTGTTTACCCTCCATCCGTTGCCACCTGAGGATGAGAACATGTGGTTCTCCACACTGTGATTATCATCCCCCCTCCTCATGGCGGCCGACTGTCCACACTCCCTTCCTCTGTGCTCGCCTCAGACAACAGAAGACATGCGATTGACGAGGTGCGGTGCCGACTAATTATCATCCGGTGTGAATTACATGCAGGTCCTCTGGGAGTTTCTGAAGTCTACGGCCGGACACAGTCCTGGGGTCCGCGTCTTCCTATATGGAGGAGGCCCCCCGAAACAAAGAAGCGCGCGGAACTGTCAGCGATGTACTAACAGGCTCCGTGGAAAGCGTGAACCTGTTCAGTAGAAGTTGTTCCCAGTTCTCAAAAGGAGGAGAGCTTTCTCTAACATCTTGCTGAGGAGGCTCCTGGCTCTGAAGGAAGGGGGGACAGGGTGAGGGGGTGGGGGGTGGGGGTCCTAGGGCAGGCTGCAGGGCCCTGCCGGGGCTCCTCCGCCTCCAGATGAAACAAAGTGGAAGCAAAGTGACGGCTGGCTCCTGGCTAATGACCCTGCAGTCTGCACAATGGCACCATTGGAGGTGCGACACCATCTGAGCCTTGGACCAGTGGAATTAACTTCAAACCGATGCATTGATTTGAATGTATTAAATTGCATCTTGCCTGAAATAGAAAATGTAATAAGTGGACTGAGAATCCCTTTATGTTCCTCCTACTGCCAAGAATCATCCTGTGAAAAGTGAATAATAAAGTGCATTCAAATCGGACTCTTCATGTCAGTGCCTTCATTTCAAATACCTCACAACTCAGGGCAGAGTCGGCGTAGAACTGAATAAAGCCGCATGATGCGAGCGTTTAGGACGGGATTTAATGGCAGCATTAAACAGTGATGATGACTGCAACGTGTTGAGCGAATGCAGACGAAGTGATGTGGAGGAGGAGGAGACGGTGACAAACAGAAGGTCAACTTAACTTTTCCAGTATAAAGCAGCTCGCTGAGTTCACGAGAAGTTTTCACGGCGCAGAGACAAAGTGCAGAGATGATGCGATGAGTTGAGATGATGCGTCTGTGTCCACACACACAGACTAATGGACCGACTGCTGGAACAGTGGGAAGCAGCTGAGGTGATTTGACTGAGGCGCGAGGAAACATGCGGCTCTGCTTCACAGCTGGACGGCAAAGCAGACACTTCTTTACATCAGCAGCTCCAACACCTCGTCCATGCAGGTGTGGACTGTTACTGAGAGTTTGTTTTTGTTCTTTTACCTTTCCCTTCACTTCTACCTTTAACCAAGTTATCTCATATCGTTATGATCAGACACTCAGTAACACAATCACCTGACAGGTGATATTTGGTCACGTGGGTCCAACTAGACCTCGGCTTTCACACCTGGGAAAGAGATTACAGATCTCAATTGGACTTCCTGGTGAAATAAAGATGCACAGATAAATAAATGAATAAACATACGGCCCGCGTGGAGTTACGGTTATATCACGTCACGTCCAACGCCTTCACGTTGACCTAAATAGCTGCTATAGGCTCATGGAAGCCTTTTTCTCTTTCCACGCAACAGAAGCAGAGTATCCAGTCAGCGTTCTGATGAGAAGAAAGGCCGTTTTGCTTTGCTCACGTATCCGCAGAACGGTTTCAGGTTCTCAGGTTTAGCATATGATGTGTCGCAGGACCTCCTGTTGTCTGTATCTCATGGTTTCTCCTCGGGCTGAACGCTGAGCTATAAGCATCAAATTAACATTTCTCTGTTATGCAAGTTACTATACATCACATTTACTGGTCAGGTTTTTCATGATGCACGTAACACCGACCAAAACAACACAGGCGCAGGTACGTGAGCAACATGACTCAAATACTGTAATTAACTTACACCCCAGCTAATACTCAGATAGGATGTGCTGCCACTCATTACGCTATGTGTGATTTCTACTCATGGAAATATTCACTACAAAGTTAAAGTGCTTACAAAAACCCTGTGCGTTGTAACCGAGGACAATTCCATCTAAAAGAATATGTCCGTGTTTCGAATGACATTTGTATTGAAGATTTTATTTTCATTCGAATGTTTACCTCACTGACCGTTTGCTGTGTGGAAAGTCAACCTCCATATAGCGCCGGATCAATTCATTAAAATCTTGTCGTGTCTCATCTTATCTAATACCACTCCCTACACAATGATACGTAATTAAAAGAACAGAAGTATTGTGAAATGTGTCATTAAGCCTGAGCTGATCATCCATTGAATGACTTTTGAATCTTCTCGAAACGGGTTGACATCTTCACGTCGGGAGTTTGGAGGCAGATACCTTTGTCACCACTGACAGATTCTTCTCTTACAGGAAATACGAATGCTGTCCAACGGGAGCCGCGAAGGCTCGGCGCAACCCGGCCTGCCGGAGAGGGGGCGCCAAAGAGTCCGATGCCACCAAATAATGAGGAGTAATATGCATGCTGGCAACTCCGACTAATTAGTGCAACACCAGGATTATGAGTGATATAAAATGCATTAAGTGCCAGCAGAGTCATTGGTGATGTAAGACACTTTGCAGCTTTAAGGCCTGCCTGTTGGGGCCTGGTGGGGAATAAATGGAATTCATGTTTGCATACATTACTGTAGTAAAGTTTTAACAGCAGCGCGCTGAGATGATTACACATTGGCTGCTACAAGAGAGCAGCCATTAGCATTGTTCCGCAGCTGTCAGGAACTCTTATCCAAAAGCCAGCCGTCGGGCGGACCCTCGCGCGCCCGCCCGCCCCTCGGAGACTCGTAGCCCACAACATTACCGTCTGCTGCGGGTCATTGAATGTGCCACGCGGAGGCTTTAAGTTCCTGGCCTCGAGAGATGACTCGGAACAATGCCACGTCACCTGGTCGTTCGGGGAAGGGAAGGTGGGGGAGGAGCCTGAACTTTCAGGACGAGGAGTGAAAAGCCCCCCCCTCGCTCAGCGCCGGCGCTGAAGGACGGGCACATTTGTTGCTGCATATATTATCTCCGTGGAATATGCAGCGACAAATGGATTCTCAATCCTTGTTATTTGTATAAAGCCGCAGATGAAGTCCACAATAGCTTTGACCTTGTGTCAGGAGCACACACGCCCTCCCCTGCTCCTCCACACCCCCTGCTGTTTTGTTTACTATGCTCAACATGAGGATTTACTGCAGGGCAAAGAGTAATTGTGCATATAATGTCAAGGACTGTTGTCACCATCCATACATCATGCCCACATATGGTATACATGGCTATGTTAAATATACATGCTCCCATGAAATATACATGACCGCGGTGAGCATACGGAGTCCAGGGCTGCGGCAGGAATGATTAGAAAATCAAGCGCGGGATTCACCCACGTCCAACTGGAGCACGAGGATAAAACCTCCTCCTTTTCGCACACTTTCCTCCAGTCAAGGAGGATACTTGTCTTTTTACAGGAACCCGGGTTGACTTTTTCCTGCGCTGGAGATCTTCCGTCTTTGTTATTAAGGTCACTATTTGCAGACATTGATTCCAGTAATGATTTTGTTTTTTAAATGAGAGTTTGGTTAGGGAAGGTAAAATGCCAACGTTGTAGTGGAAAATACATAAGGATAAAAATCATCTGCTTCCTACAAACTATTAAATGCCAAAATAAAGTTCGAGTTAGAATGTCATTATTTTTGGCAACTGGCCTCCACATGAAATCCAACACTTTTTGATATAGGAAGTTATAGTGTGTGGAATTAAGTACAACTTGGTAGGGAAGAGAATACCCTTCACATCAGTGATTCTCAACTGGTGGGTCGCGACCCAAACGTGGGTCGCGACCCATTTTCAGTGGGTCACAGGCCTTTGGGGGGAAAAAAGTTAAGAAAAAAAAAACAGTCATTTTATTTTGAAGGGGATTTTCTTATGCATTGGAGTGGCATTTATTCACACCCCTTAACAGTAGGTGGCGACGGTGCCCTGTAATACTAACTGACACCTGCAATCACACAGACAGAAGGAAAGCAGCAACGTTTGTTTGTGTATGCTAATTGGCCGACGTAAGTACGACATCGACTACGTGAAATATGGATTTTCTTATGTTGAGGACAAAAGAGGAGGGGCTTCTGTATAAACATGGAGATGCATCAAGGCGGCGTCAGTGGAGTCAATGTAATGGGCTCATTCTGATGAAATCCTGACACGTTTGTACATATAAGGCAAATATACATTCATAAAAAGTGATATCATTATTTCAATTTCCCCTTCTGTCAACAGAGGTGTAAATAATTTCACCTAAATCCTGAATAATAGATTCTTTAAAGCGTAACAGCAGGCTGCCATGTGGCTCTTTCTTTGTGCATCTCGCTCCGACGTGAACACAAAGGGTTAATTTGTTAAGGAGGAGACAATGTGTGTGTGTGTGTGTGTGTGTGTGAGAGAGGGGTGGGTGTTGGCAGGGAGAGGGCTCCCTATTATCAGGGGATGAGAGTGCTAATAAAACACAGGAGCTGCCAGGGTCCAGAGGTCAGATGCACATGTAATGAATGGAGAAATTTAACTCATCCAATTATAGGGAGCCACGGCAAAAATCCATACTGTTACTCTGGGCAGAACGCCCAAATGCAAAACTAATAATGTCAAGCAAAGCCTCAGCTTTGTGTAATCTCTGTAGTCTGTGGTGTGTGTGTGTGTGTGTGTGTGTGCAGGTGAGTTTGTGCGTCAACGCTCGCCTTTGCAAGTGTACACACTGAAAGCGCACGAGCAATACAAAAGATTTACAGTGTGGTGAGAGTGAGCAGCCGAGAGGTGACTGTGTTTTATGGTGTGTTTGTAAACATCTGTGTGTGTGTGTGTGTGTGTGTGTGTGTGTGTGCGCACCGACTGACGTGTATTTTGTGAGTTGAATTTCTGCAGCAGCTGCTCATGAGAGCGGCTCATTTGGAGATGCTCGAGTTCTCCTGCAGTGTGACGCAAACACAGAGGTGAATGTGCAGGAGTGGACGAGCAGCTGACGTGTGGTGCTTCGTTTCTACGCTTCATCTGGACTCGGGACATAAACCGGAGATTCTGCATCCAGGTATCAATTGTACAGCTTGAATCGAACTGAGGGAGATTACAATACTTTGGTTTACAGCTTTGCAGCTTTCAGATATGCAGAGGAAAAGAATCTGACATGACAGAAAAGAGGTCCACAAGAAAATAAAATAAAATCCAAAGACTATTCATAACAGCCAACGTGAGAACACAGCTCATCCTCAGGAGCGCTCGCTGTGAGGAAGAGGTGAACATGCAGCACATGCACATACGAGCCACCAACAGAGATGCCAAATTTGAGCAACAGTTTTTTTCAGTATAAGCAAACTGCACAAGTGCTGTCAGCGACATGTCACAGCCTACATCCGCTGCACCGCTCAGCTGGATGCTGCAGGACTGCATTTCGGTTGTGTGCATGTGAAAGAACAGAGCCCCTGCGGAGTCTTTCCACAGAAAATCCAGACCGAGGTGTGTGTGCAGTTCTGAATACTGTTTCTGCCAAGCCACTGCAGGTGGTTGATGATGCATTGTGGCCAAAATGAACCCGTCTGAGAATGTAAATGCATAATATCCATTTACATCTACTCTGTGGGTGGCTAGCAGTTCAGCAGGGGGTGCCCCCCTCCCAGTGAGGCGAAAGCCATCGTTGCCCCACGAACCCACAAATACCACCCATCAACCCAAGAGCTGCGGCCCAACGGAGGGGGAGCTGCTTTTCATTGAATCCAGTGTGAGATCGAGACTTGATTCAGTTCCTTCAAGTAATTCATTTTCATCGCGCTCCCATGCCCACTCCGTCCGGCAGACCTGGGTGCAACTGGACCGTTTGACCTGCCTGAGTGTGGCAGTATGGCAAAGAGATAGAGGCAGTTGTTAGATTAGCTTCTCCTCTACTTCTCCGGGATTCCATTTGTTAAAGACAGCATCAAACAGTGAGACTTCACGAGCTTTTTTTGTGATTGTCCGTGTCGTCTGTTCAGTGACTTAAGATAAAAACAATCAAAATGAACAACTGTAATAAGACAAATTCTCATGTAAGCGGTACAAAGTCATCCGAAAAATAAACTACCAAGTAAACCCCACTTTTGCATAGCCACAAAGTATTCAAAGTCAATCAATTATTTAACGGATGCTAATTCAGAACATGTAAACAAAAGGTAGCAATTACGAGCGGTGGGCTTTGTGGACGTCGTTCCTTCAGAATACAAAGACAGAATGAGACGTGCGGAGACCTTTGACTTAATGACCGGCCATGTAAACAAAGGCTCAGAAAGGGCAAGCTCGTTACGGAGGAGACACTTTGATTAAATGAGCTGCATGTTGATTAAACGATTACATTTATTTATCATAAGACGAGGCAGGGAGAGCGAGAGAGAGGGGAATTAAAATCACACTCTTACCGTTTCTCCCCCATTTTTATTTTTATTTTTCTTAAATTGGGAGCCAAACCCCCTCGGAGGCAAAGTCATTAGGCCTTATACATAACCATCGCAGCCACATTAAAATCACATTACACAACAACCATAATCATTGCATTCAATTACAGATGGTAATAAATACCCGACGCCATCTCCAGTAAATCCATTAGCCTGGGAGAGACACACACACACACACACACACACACACACACACACACACACACACACACACGCAAACCACAACACAAACCGGGGCAGGAGACGACAACAGACATTAGGAGATCTCAGTGTTTGGACCCTGGATTCACGCCGACACTGTTTGTTTACAATGCCTGAAAGCACCATCAGGAGGCGTCACGGAGGTGTTTACTATCGCATCACAGATTCATGGCACACACGTTTTATAGCTCTTCTTCTTTTTCATTTACGTAGGAGAGTGTCAGAGACGGAATACGAAAATAAAAGACCCTATTCCACAAAGGTCAACAGCTGGAATTCCATCGACGTACAGAGGGGAGGCCTCCGTCCGGCGCTCCCTCGGGGAGCGGCTCACTCCCTGCCACATCACTTACTAACCAATTCTGCTCCCGCAGGACCATGTCCTCACCAATATGAGGCTGCTGAAGCTTTTAAGTTTGCAAAATAGAAAAACAACACTTTGTGGTATTTATGTGCTGTAAGTGCAGCGCATCTATCACTTAAATGATGCGGCGAGAGAGAGAGAGAGAGAGAGAGAGAGAAGAACGCCACGGAGAACATGATGTTGTCTATCTCAATTCATTACTGGATGTGTGTGTGTGTGTGTGTGTGTGTAACAGGGGGATGTGGAGAGCCGGGCTAACACGCACAGCAGGTTGCGCTGCACATTTTAACATCATTAGTGAGGAGAAGGAGGAAAGTGAGAGAACAGGAAAACCTAACAAGCCTTTTCTACAGCCCTATATGGGGAAATATAGTAGAAGGCACACACACACACACACACACACACACACACACACACACACACACACACACACACACACACACACACACACACACACACACACTCTACTCGGTGCATTTCATTTTCATATCTCCTTCCCTGAATCGCTCAATATTCCTCCACCAGCCCCTCGCCTTAACAAAGCTCACCCCACTCCGCTCCACCTCTCTCCCTCTCCCTCTCCCTCCCTCTCTCTCCCTTCCTTCGGCCCGCCTCTCTCCCCTCTTTGCTTGATGGCAGCCTCACTTGTAATTAACTGTTATGTGGGGGATTGATTGCGGACAGCTTAGCATTGACCAGCTTCATTATGGAGTCCCTTCAAAGTGGGATTCTGGGCCTGCCAATACCCCTGAGTTTATTTCAGTGAAGGGATCAATAGCCAGCGCATTAAAAGCTTTATTTGGGCTTTGTCTGCCCCTCGAGTACCTTTGCCCCGGTTGCTCTTTCTGGTACCAGCGCGGTGGCCATGCTGCAACCTTTGCAGGGGTGGGAAGGCAGTAACCAGTGGCGACTCGCTCTGCATTATGCAGCAGTGTGGAGTCTCAGAGTGGGTAAAGAAGAGGGGAAAACAACACCACTGGACAACAAGCAGCCCCCCACTGGACACATGACCTTCCACATATGAGCTGTGAAAGGTCTCGCATGTTCCCAGCTCAGTGCGCGGCCTCTCCAAAGATTCACCCTGCTGCACATTTAGCAAAGCACCACAAGGTTCAGACTCAGTGCATCGGGTTCCACAGGAACAGAGGACTTCTGGTTCACTTGATGCCACAAGCTTGAATTCTGCTTAACTGGAGACAGACTGAGTTCGAGTGCGATAGTGAAGTATCTGTATACATTCAACCAGGTCTTATGAAGTCATCGACCGAAGCCGGAGCTCCTTCTCGTTGGGAAACAAAGCAAATGTTCACATGAGCATCCAACGTAAACATGTTCACACAAGGTCCGCGACAGTTTGAATAGATAGTTTCACCATGCTAAAGATCGGCTGCACCGACAATATGTTGAATAAACAGCTGCTGTGTCAACAGTTAGGGTCACTGGTTTAGGCTGAAGCTAGAATGATATAATGGCGCTTATGCTACTTAGGACATCATTAAAGAGCAAAACACAAACATGAATATATGAATCTACATCTTACTTCACCAGTACTTTTCTTGTGTGGACCCAATAAGGTGAGAACAGGTGTCTGGGTGGGACACCTCTGGACTCTGTGTGGCCTTGATGCTGCAGCCTGGTGCTGGACACTGAGGGGACATGATTTCAAATTGATCCAATGGACCTTTACCCGGTGTTCAATGTTATTTATCTGGCAGAGTGGATGTGTACAGTAATCCCTCGTTTATCGCGGGGGTTACGTTCCGAAAATGACCCGCGATAAGTGAAATCCGCGAAATAGAAAACTTTTTTTTTTTTTTACAATTAGCAACTATTACATGTATACAAATACAGTGACTCACGTGTATGCCGTTTCACTGCTCTTCAGACTGGGCCGCTGCATCCTGACTGCGCTCAGCAGTGTTCCCTTCTTCTGAAGCCCGCGGTGCAGGTGTGTTTGTTCGGGAGAAGAACATAGTGATAGGCAGCTGTTGTCGCTCTTTTTTCTTCTTTGCAAAAAGATCCTTGTACACCGACATGCCACCATCGATTACGTTGGAGAACTGTAATGAACGGCTCATCAAAGCAAACATGGGGTAGCGTGGGGTTCCGTAGCCTCCCCAGGGGTAGCGTACCGGCGACCTCTGCTAACTTAAATTTGGCCAAATGATCATCCCATCACTAGCCTCTCCAGAAGTTCTAAGATTGTCATATTTTTCGTACAGGATTATGAATGAGTTGTTAAAGCATTTGCGTCAGAGGCTGAAAGGAGGAGCTGCAGCAGGAATGGTGAAAACAATGTTCGACGGTGAATGAAGAACACACGTACCTTTAGATACTTTAAATAAGAAACGTTCACTCCATTCTGTTGAAAACTGATCCGTTTTAATCTTGCCCCAACATTGGTAGTATTCATATGATGATGAATGACCAGGTCCAAGCTCGTACTCCTTTGGGTTTCCCTGATTCACATTGGTTGGGCTCCACTCATACTCCCACTCTGCATCTCCTCCACCCTCGATCTCACATATCAGACGGATCCGGTCACCGTCGTAGACCTCAGGCCAGTCCAGTTGCTGGGTCACAACAGGTTTGATCTTGACCCCTTCGGGAGAGACAAGTGTTCAGATTAAAAATAAAGGTTAAATCCGTGAATTTAAGGACGGATCCTCTTCTCTGTTTGTTTTTAGTTACCGACTGTGTGGCTGTACTCCGTGTAGCACACAGGTTCACCCCTTCCTCCTCGGCACCAGTACAGGCCCCTCTCTGAGACCTTGATTGTCCTACTATCCTGGACCTTGGTGGTCAGCGGTTCAGAGGTCTTGCTGCCTCTGTACCAGTAGACCTTCCATTCAGACGGGAATGGATAGACAGAGCAGGTCAGTGTCACTTCGCCCCCTGCTGGATCGTGTCTTGGTTGTCTCGCCAGTGTGGCCTTTGGTTTGCCTTGAATTCAGAACAGAGGATGTTAAAGGTACGGTCAAAGGTTTGAAGCGGTGAATTGTTTCGTCTGTGTCAAAGGACACAACAATCATATGACGCCACGGGGTGACATTTCCAAAAATGGTTGTCTACAGTGACCCCTGTGGCTGTGACGCGAAGTGCGGTTAGCATTGTGATCCCCACTTGCATAGTCGTACGTACGTCGACAACAGTAAAGACCTGCTGCCTGCGCTCTCTTTAAAAGTTGCCTGATGCACCTTTAAGAGACATTGCCAAGTCAAAGATACAGAAGCGTGACACAGTAGCACTGAAGCCCATCTTCACATTATTGTTCCCTTCTTGTCAACTTCCTGTTTTTTGTTTCCAGGCACTTTTTAACGGGTTCATGCCACTTTCAG
>JAFBJT010109234.1:97124-170634 GCA_016785325.1 Chascanopsetta lugubris
CCCCCCCCCCCCACCCCCCTAAAACCCTCCAGGCCCCCGGCCCACTGACAAATCACTGAAAACATTCATCACATGAAAGAAAAGAAAAGAAAGAAGAAACAGAGTTGGGTGTGACTGTGTCTGCCTGCGCTAACGGGCAAAGCACCAAAGAGTTTGGCATCATCGTGCGGTTGGATCGGCCGAGTCGGCTCGACGAGACGGACGAGTGAAAAACCTGAGAAGTGATGTCACTGAAAACTAAGGCCTGGTCCACACATTCACATCACAGCCCCCACCACCTTCATCCGAACACACACACACACACACACACACACACAGCTCCGACATGATGAAGATGATATAACACTGTTTCATCTCAACCAATCACATGGTGCTGCTCCTTCCTTTTCTCCCATAGTGTTTCAGAGAAGACTTAGAAAAAAGATTTTAACTTCAAATATGGCTGTACACACACACACACACACACACACACACACACACACACACACACACACACACATTTAAATGATAGTGATGTTCATGATTGACTGATCCTGAAAATGACCCCCTGAAATGCACCAATAGTAAATGTTTCAGTTTCAGAGTATAAGGTCCGGTAGGTATCTGCTTTACTAATCCCTGGATGAGTCGATGCAGACTGAATGGAGTGAGAGCTATTCTGTAAGATACACTACGCAATACGTGAATATGTTGATATCTTTTAGAATTTACAGATGAAATGATCGAAATCTGAAGAAAGAGGACGAGTCATGAGCCGTGGGAAAGAGTGAGTGACTCATTCTGAAACAAGTGAGAGTTACTCCAAGTAACTCTGTGGTATCAGTCATTCAAGATACTAATTATATGATAGCACATCATTTGGCTATCTCACACACACACACACACACACACACACACACACACTGAATGGTATGAAACATCCTCCAGCCAGTCATTACAAACGTATTAGTGTAAATGTCAAAGAAAGGCCTCTGTTTTCAGTCTCATCACCAGTGGACTAGACAGCTCCACCCACACCCCCCCCCCCCCCCCCCCCCGGGGGGGGGCCCCACACCTCAGACAGCTCCACCCACCCCCCCACCCACCCACACCCACACCCACACCCCCCCCGCCTCACAGGGGTGAGCCTCCACACTTCCAGTCCCGACCCCAAATAAATTAGATCCAAACGATGAATGAAAGTAAGAAAGTGGATCATCGCTGTCGTCACTCCTCATACGACTCGTCTCTCCTGCTCCGATGTCACCTCATGCAACGCGGTGACGAGTGGTCTACCGATAAATAACTGTACAAAGTATAAATACTGCTAAAGACTAGAAACACATGAGTGAGGAAGTATCAGACAAACTGAATCCACTCAGGATGGATAGTGCATTTCCCTTCAGTCTCAAACAACATGTCGGCTGCAGCTTCCGTTGGTTTGCTTCAGTTCGATAAAGTGGCACCAGTACATGATATTAAAGCTACTGTCGAATGATTCGCTGTCAGACTAGTTTAAATACACGAATCCGTTGTTACATATCAAGCATCAAAGGTAGTATAAGTAAGAATATTAAGTTGATGACAGGTATGAATAGCTTCTTTTTTTTATTTTTATTTTTTTACAGCCAACTGACTCAAAGTGTCTGGATTTCTGGTGAGTTTCTTAATACCGTGCTTTACACGGATTTCCGCGTAAAGCACCTCCTAACCAGCGATTCTGGAAGTATCCAAACAAAGCGATATCTATAGTTATTATGGAGCTTCATGGATTCTCTCCTGCAACACAAGCAACTGTTGGCTTACGGATGGAGTCCAATAAAGTCAACAATCGACCAGTTTCCGCCACAACTCCAGCAGAGCTCAAATAAATCCAGCAGTCGGGCTCAATGGGAACGCGACCGACTGAACTACAGCGAAAACAAAAGTAACTGTAGTCTAAGTGCTGCTCGACCGAGTCCCGTCTCGGCCGACCGTTGTGGCCGAGGCCCTGGATGCTCACTCCTCAAGAAGCAAACGGCAGCGACGGTGCCTGCGTCACTCAAAACAAGGGTTCCTCTGAACTTAGACCCGGAACCGTTAAAGCCGCTGCTGAGCTTAAGCTTAGGTAATCAGGAAGTACCTGGAGAATGTATTCTTCAACATGCCGCTCGACATGCTCCTGTGATGCTGCAAGCTGCACTCTGCCCTACATCTGACAGCTGGTCTCGCGGTGCTCTAAGGCAATTGTATAGCTAGTGACGGCCCCCGGCTTCGGCCGTCAGACCCGACGGCCACTGACCGCGCGGGCTGCCCACCGACACCGAACGGTGAGGACCGGGCGGAAAAGTGCATTCCACGTGACACCAGTCCAGAGTCGGGCCTCCCGACTTTTCAGTCCTTCTTGCTGGATCCCAGCTTTTTGAACAACCTCTTGCCCTTGGAGAAAAAGCCTTTCTTCTTCTTGCCTTGCGCAGAGCCGTCCGTCTTGGACGGGCTGTCGGCCGGCGGGGGGCCGGGAGGAGGGCAGCGCACTTCCGTGGCCGCAGGGGACACAGGCGGACCCGGGGCGGGGCGCGGGTCCGATGCAGGGCCGGCGGGGGGAGCTGGGCCGGGTGGCGGGTCTGCGCGCTTCGCCGGGTCGGGGAGAGGAGGAGGAGGAGGAGGAGGTTGGAGCTGGACTCCAATCACAGATTCCTCCGTGATGGAGCGCTCGGGATGTTGCGGCTCCGAAGAGGACGTCCCAGAATCCTTCGGGAGGAAATACAGAGTTTCAGAGCGAAAATAAAAACCCCCGGCCGACAGCTTTGATGATCACAGAAGTGGGAAAGACTTGTACGGGGCAAGGGAGGGAGGCGCTTTACTCTTTAAAGCTGCGTTTCTATGGACTACATCTTGTGGGGGGCGCTGGATCGTATAAGTGGGACGGTGTACAACTACGGTTCAAGGTGAAGGAGGTGCACGGGAGGGGTCGGGAGACACCGGTGCGGATCACCGAGCCGCTGCGGTTCTGTCTGAAAACACTTACGATCAAGTCTCAAAGTGCACGCTTCGTTTGTGCTTCTGCACAAGGCCATGCGGGAGGAGAGAGTGGCACACAAAACAACGGAGCGAGGCAGATAAGAAAACAACAGACAGCAGTCAATAGAGATACTGAGGAGTAAAGAAAAAAAAAAGAAAAAAAAAGACACGCAACACGTAAACATCACGCGCGTGGCCGCGCATCAGTGGGTCGTCCACAGTCGTACGCGCTCACAGTGCGTACCTGTGACTCCTTCCTGGGCTCTGCCGGGGCGTCTTCGGGCAAGAGCTGCAGGAAGTTGGAGGGAACCAAACCTCTGTGTCCATTCAGGTCTCCCTGTGTAAGACAGTGCATAAACATGGTCATGGGCCTGGTGCAGGATTGTAATCCACTCATGCTGGTGACTTCATTTGACCCAAGCATCGACATCATGATAACATAATGCTGCTGTTCCGTGCAACTGTGGTGTTTGGCGTAAGATCAGGATTTCTTTATTGTCACTGCAGGCTCCATATCACAGCAGCGTAAGAATAAAGGGAGTCAAATGTTTGGCAGCGTTTGAAGAAGTAATAACAACGATAACTTTAAATGAGGATCCAAATTGAGCGTCAACATAAACAAGAAACGTTACATATAGAATAAAAGCGGGACTGCGATATCACCGTGTAGCATGAGCATCTCAACCACGCTGCACAAATACATAGGTACTGCATCTAATATTACATTATTTACATTCTAATCAGACCACATGCTGGATTATTATGGGGCCAATTACAAGAGACCGGCTACAACTGATCAAAAACACTTACATAGAAGAATCCGTCTTCATCCATGTCACCAAACACGTGTATGACGTCTCCTGCGCTGAAGGTCAGCTCAGCCTGGACACGGACACATCCAACACGATGAATAAAAACCACGAGCACAGGAAAAGTATACTCTCTACGGTAACGACACGACGCCGACGGAAGCCTGACCTCTATGTCGGTGTTGGGGGAGCTCTCTCGTGGGTCGTAATCAAAGATGGCCACCATCTTGCGAGCTCCGGGAGCCGCAGCCCCTGCGGCTGCCGTGGCGGCAGCCTTGCTGGGATCTGTCAGTCAAACAGAGAGGGGGATAGGTTCAGTTGGACAGGTGGGGTAGTGGGGGTGGTGGGGGGGCTGCGCTCGGCTCATCATGCCCGCGTGTCCGACTCGCTCAGCGTCATGCTACACTGAGGGGAGGTCACGGCACTGCAGTCGGACAGAAAGGGTTAGAAAAGGATTCAAACGTTCTCCGTGAGATGAGGAGTGAAGGCCACTCCCTCCTTCACCGTTAGTACAAATGAAGACAAAGTCAAGAGTAGTTAATAAACTTAATCTGTGACGTGAGAAGAAGAGTCTGCGGGAGGAATTGCTTGATATTGGGGGTGTAACTATCAACCTGGGGACATAAAAGGTAGGATCATAAAAAGGAGGTTGAAGGTGCAGTGTGATGTTGAAGATGTTGGTCAAATCTGTCACTCCTACAAATATAACAAAACAATGACATACTGACATTTTCATGACTTCCTTATCACCTAAATGTTTATTTTTTTCCATTACCCTTTATTGAGCCCATGCGTGTATATTCACATGAGGTGCGGGTCCTCTTTATGGGGGCCGCCATGTTTTTTACAGAGTTGACGGACCAAAACATCTTCGGAGTTTTGATGACAACTGAAGTCTACCACAGGTTCCCCTGCATGCTTGGAAGGGTGAGGGTACAACATGCAACGTCACCTCTAGGTGTCCCCAAATCGTACACACTACACTGCGTGTAGTGACTGCGTACACCCTGAAATAACTCAAACAGTTCCTCGGCAGGATGGGGTGATGGCGAGTCCTGAGGTGATCAGCAGCAGCAGAGAAATGACAGAATGATAACATGCTGGCCTCCGGTGCCCTTCAGTCATGCAGGGACCAGAGGCCGAAGGTCAAAGGGGTCAATACAAACCCTGGCTGGAGGAGTTTACGCTCTCCTCCTCCCAGCGCGCGGCCGACTCCACTGCAAGAGACGAGGTGAGGGAGAGGGAGGTGAGCGGCCGTGGTAAGATGCAGCACATTGAACCTCATCTGAAGATAAAGTGAGTCTGGCACACGCAGTCACAGATGGAGATCAAAGGGGGGGTGGAGTGATTTTCAGGTTTATGTGATCATGTAATGCATTTGGGACAGAGCAGCGGAACGCTGGCAAACCGTGGAGAGATTATGGTTCAATACGGGACACATTCAGCTGCTCTCTCTCCGCTGCGCATTACATGAGGGGCCAGTGGAAGCTGACCGGAGGGACTTAGTGCTCATGCATGTGCGGTTTAACATTTGTGAAGCTGTGGCAAAAAATATTTTGGGCAGAAGCAACACTGATAGACGTTAGCTCATAAACCTGGCCCTTTTCTATCACTACGATAAAAAAAGGGGTTGGGGGGGAGAGTTTAGCACAATTTATATATTGGTGATATCTGACCATTAAGCTGCTCTGACTCCTCCCCCCTCTCATGTTGAGTGACTGAAAGATGCAGACGGCTTAAGTGAACGAGACAGAGAAGACGAGCCAAACCAGAAAACCAGAGAGGAGCAGAAAGGATGGAGGAGGGGAGGCTGCAATCTGCAGCCTGACACACCTTTCTTGGATCGCCTCGGTTTCGGTGGTGGAACGGGGCGGCGTGGAAGCTGTGCGTGTGTGCGAGCGCCTTCATGGAGTTATAGAAGGGAAAACCAAAATAAAAACAAACCAAAAGGAAACATAGAGGTGCAATCGTTGAGAGAAGCAAGACACCAGACACAATACGACAATGAGAAGCCAAAGTGGAGAGGCAGTTCTACATAAATGACGAGCAGCGGACACGGCACTGAGACCAAGTGGCAGTGAAAAGTTGAACCCGGTCAATCAGTCAATCCCACTCTGAGCAGGAAAGGGAGCAAACTGCTTCATTTCAACTGGAATTAATGTCTCTGCAGCCAATCGCCGACAATGTGCGGAAGGACTGGAATCACATCATTTGTCAAAGTCTCTTTTCGTGACAATAATTGAAGTCCTTCCTTCACAACGTCGTTTTCCGCTCCACTTGCTCCGCTATTTTCACGTACCACTTCAACATGAACAGTGGTGATGTTGCGAGCCCAAACATTCACTTGCAGCAAGATACAGCCTTTGTCAACACATCGGATAGACACTTTGCCCAAATGCCCCACTGGCGGTGTCACGTACCTATCTTCTCCATGGAGGCGGAGGCCGTGGACAGGAAGCCCTGGTGCAGGAGCTGCTGACGGGTCTCCTCGTCCTCCACTTGGATCTCGGACACCATGTTGCACGGCACGAAGCCCAGGCGGCCACCAGACTCTCCCTGGTAGAACCCGTCTGCATCTTTGTCTCCGTAAACCTGAGGAGAGGAGGGTGAAGATGCACCAGTCGAGAGAGAAACGTGGCGCGGCCTCCTCTCCACCGGTCACGACAACTCATTCACACTCGCTAACTGCTGGCTTTGGTCTGTAGTGGAGACAGATGCTATGCGTAGTTGACATAGGTTTTGTTTATTAGCTTCAACTGGCAGCGAAGAATAAGAGACATGGGTGTTGATGCAAATCTAAAACCTGAATACATTTCTTAATTTTCTCGTGTAAAAGATGAATAGCGCTGCCGGTACGGTGCGTTACTGTCATGTTTGGACTTTGCAGTGCCGTTAATCCAATACATTCTTGGATTTTATCGTCGGCACATTTAACTTTGTGCTCTATTCTTTTTGATACCACGGAGTTTTCAAAGACGCCGTGAACGGGAAATTCTCCCTGACTGTGGGTGTAATGAGAGCAGGTGTAGAAGGCAGTGAGGGACCTACTTGGATGATCTGTCCTTCAGTGAAGGGCAGCTCCTCCTCAGCAGCATCAGGATTGGGCGACATGCTGACGGGATCATAGGGGAAGAGAGCTACGAAGATGCGTACGTCACTGTCTCCTTTGACCTTTGCTGGGTTGACTCCTCCTACTCGCACATACACGTACGTGCGCGCACACACACACACACACACACACACACAGATGCCAATACAAACACACAGGATTAGGACACCGTGTTCAGCTGACACAGATTCAACCATTCACACGTTTTTCCTTTGGATGGGATGACGCGAAGGTTAACTATATGCTATATTATAATTCACATGTAATCTGTGTGCACTCGGGAACTAAATGGAGCTACGTCTGTATGGATCTGTTTTCATTTAGACGTGCAGAAATAGCCAATGCATGAATCAACATCAAATTTAATTTAAAGCATTTTAAGAAATCAAATATTCAATCATTTTGATTGGCTGTTTCTCAAATGTGATGATTCTATCGCATTAAACTAATTTGGACAAAAAAATCGAATCAAGAGAGCGTAATCAACCAAAAACTAGTCCCAGCCCCTTTTACATTATCATTACGTGACATATAAATCATTTTCAGTGCTTCTTATTTGCGAGTTTCCCGCATTGTCAAATGTCATTATTTATAATTCAAATGCCGTTAAACCATTTCAGTTATTCAAATCCTGGGGGTTGCAGAGCAAAGTCATGCACAGCTTGCAACCAGTTCTGCAAAAAGTGCAGCCCTCTCTCCCCCACCCCCACCCCCCACCCCCCACCCGCAGCACTGCTACTATGACTGTTCACCGCCCAGCACAGGCATGTCCTTAAAACAGGTAATCAAGCTAAACCACTGATCCTAAGCTGCATGAGCCCTTTGAAAAAAAAAGAAAAAAAGTGCACTCGTTCATGATCTGAAGCTGCAGGGCTCCGGTGGAATCTGATCTGAACCTGACGGCGTTTAGTGACATTACAAACACAGACGAAATCAAACCGGTGTCATCAATGATCGTAATTACGACAATCTACGTCAGATGAAACACTTGCGGTCTTCCAACGTGTCCTGTAGCTAAACCACAGCAGGCGTGAGACCTGACACAACAACAGTGTGTGACTTGATACACTTCACATTCGGAACAACTCTGACAGTGAGACGCATTTGAGGAGCTGTGCGGACACCGAAAGCTGCACTAAAGCTGCCGCCTTCTACATCTCATTACAGAGAATCGGCCCATCTGTGGCAAGAGTCATGGGCCGACGACTCGCACACTTTCACATCCTCACTCGAGCAGATAGTGCAAAACTACTCCCTTCCTCTATCTCACTGCAAGGGCAACGCTTGTGTGCACACGCGACCAACCGAAAGGAGAGTGATGGTTGAGTCACCCGGACAGGGGGAGGGACAAGCGAGGGAAGATGTGCAAAGAGAGAGAGAGAGAGAGAGAGAGAGAGAGAGAAAGAGAGAAAGAGAGAAAGAGAGAAAAAGAGAAAGAGAGAAAGAGAGAGAGAGAGAGAGAGAGAGAGAGAGAGACGGGGTCGCATATATCCACAGTGCAGCAGCTTCTACTTCTCAGCTTGCTAATCGAGGTTACTATTTTAATGTCTGTCACTTCCTCCTGTCATGACAAGCCACTTTGGTTTAAGCCGGTTCTCAGCTTAGCAGACTCTCTCTCCAACTTCTCCACTGCAGCCAACGCTCCTCCTCTCCTGGAGCTGCCCCCCCACCCCCCACCCCGTGCTCTTTCTCTCCCTACACCAGGTCCTAATCTGACTGCCGTCATGTGAGTCAGAGCGGGGAGGCTTTGCAAACAGAGACCACAGGTGTGTGTCAGCACCACATCCAACAACTTCACTGCGCGTTTGACCAGCGGAACATCGGGGAAGAGGACGGAGGGGGACGATGAGAGGGGAGGGGCATGTCTGACCTTTGGACGGCTTGGCCTGCAAGCCTGCTGCTTTTGATGGGGGCTCGGCCTGGCCTTCCCACGATGGACCTGCCTCAGCTGCGGGGATTTGGCCAGGCTCCTGTTTAATGGAGAAAAATGTTAAATGGCAGAATAACAACACAACCAAAAAACCAAAATGTATGGCATGAGAACACGAGGGGACACCTCAGGGCTCCGGGGGAAAATAAGGGGAATATTTCAACTGCCATTGAAACCACAACAAATGTTGAAAACCTGCGGGGATTCCAGTATCTTGTCGTTTCAACATATAATCCATATTCATCTGATGCATTGCCGTAGCAGCCACACACACTGAGACCACAATGCGCATGTAAGCTAATCTAAAAAGGTACTGCCACAATGAGAACAAAAGCACGAGCTGAGAAGACTCTTGGGAAAAGGAGGAAGTGAAAAAAAGGCAGGAATGTATGCGAGAGACGGAGGGAGAGCAGATTATGTTGCGTGGTTGAATGTGAGATATGAATGTGGACCGAACGAACGGATGGATTGGGTTTGGTTTGGTCGCTGTTTCCACTACAGGTTCAATCCACATCACAACACGAGGTGGAGGAGCAGACAGGGAGGACACACCCATTGTTGTTGGCCTGCGGGGAAGTTGACGTGTGCGTCGGCCTTCAGGCCGCGGCGGAGCGGAGGCCTGCTGTGCTCCGCCGGAGCCCCCTCCACCCACCACTCGGAGCTCATCTGCTCCATCACCACCTCGCCGGGACTGAACTGGGATGGCTCTTCGTTGTCATCGGTGCCGTACTCCACGTCAATCTCCACGGCGCGACTGACGGGCGACCTCACCGTCCGCGTCGTCTTGCTGACGGGGTAGGGTCTCGGCGGGGCGGCTGCTGCGGCGGCGGCGGCGGCCTTCTGGCTCCTCAGCATGGCCTCCCTCCGGAGGCGGTCTCCCAGCCCTTTGAGCAGCGATCTCTCTCTGCTATTGGCCGGCGGCTGGGAGGGACAGCGGGCCGAGCCCTGCCTGTTGGCGGGACCTTCGTAGAAGCTCTCCTCGTCAGGGTAACTGATGGTGTCCACTGTGTCCGCGTAGTGCACGCGGTGGTGCGTCTTAGGCTTCGCCTGCGGGGGTCCGTGTCTGAGAAAAGGCTCTTTGACGAGGCTCTTGGGGTCCCTGTTGAAGTGGTGATGGTGAGGGGGGATGCTAGCGTGTGGGCCGGCCTGGTGCTGGTGATGACGGTGACGCTCCGAGTCTCTCAAGTGAATGTGCCTGGGCCTGGATCGAGGTTTGCTGCGGCGGCTTGAGACATCTTCTTGACTGCTGTCCTCCTCCTCCGTCACCTCAGGAATGCTGAACAAGTGCTTGTTGGGATAAACCTGGGGAGGCAACTTCAGGATCCTCTCCAGAACGTCTTCGTCACTGTCTGGAGTACCCATCGTACGGGTCTGCGAGGGGCCGCAGGTCAAAGCGAGCAAAAGTGGGTTGGTGAAGGTGGGATGAAATATCGTCGTGTTCAAAAGAGCATAAAAGAAGTGCAGAGAGAACAGACGGAAACCGGGCCATGCAAGAGACGGAGAAAAGAAAGAAGAACAATGAAGACAACAAACAAACAACAGGAGAACTCAACGAGTGCAAGACAAAGTGAGGAAGCAGAGTCGACTTGAAAAGCTCAAAATAAGTTTTGTACCCTGTTGTATCCTCTGGCCTGTAGTCCGAGGTGGTCTGAGTAATCCTCCTCCTCCTCCTCCAGGATGTCAGACAGGTCTGATCGGCTGTTGTCTGCATGATAGTCACTGGGATGTTCCACAGGCCCTCTGCCATAAAGCTGTACACAGAAGATGAAAACATCTTAAATTAAACTCATTCTGTTCGGTTTTCAATCGACTTGTTCACTGCACTTTAGCAAAACAATCAGCTGGTAAGTTCAATCAATAAATAAAAGTAATGTAACAGAGAAAAGTCAGGTCAATGTCAAGGGAATGCTCTTTTTCTTGCTTGCAATCAAATCCATCTGTCGACGAGCATTTGATAAGTGTAAAACGTTTCTGTTGCAAAGAGCTGCAGAAACTCCAGTAGAATGCTACAGTGTGATGAAGATCAATGCATCTCCACATGATGTACCTAAGGTCAGGATGCACCAGAGGTCAGTTTATAATTCCAAATATAACCTTTTTAGTTGAGGGTAACATTTACATGACTGTGTCTGATTCAGACTGTTGCCTTAATCCAAGTTAAATTGAAATATTAGTGTTCGTGTATGTGTGGCTGAATGTAAATGTGATTCAATCCATGTAAGGTAATCGGCTAATATAATTTACTGGGAAATGTCAGTATTTTGCCGAAACATACTAAAAAAACCTGTGTAAAACTAACTGCTGAATAAATATATGATTGCTCTCTTTCGTCACGCGTGATCATTTGGTCATTGAATATAATGTGTAACCAACATGTCGGCAGTATGAGGTTAATGACTGCTGACAGGTGAATAGGACGACGTCTTTGATGACCATCACCTGACATTAAGACCAACCCAACAATCCCCTTTGGGATTACGATTACCTAGTGATGTACAGTCTGTGGTGAACTGCTGAATACGTTGTAATATTTGAGCGTGGTTGCTGACCTGCTGCCTCCTGCTGTACGTCGACTCCTGGTCCTGTCTCAGGAACTCTTCAATGGACACCAAACGGGTATTCTCCAGCTCCTCCTCGACCTCCGACTCCAGAGGCGAAGGGCAGGGTGGTCGGTGGACGTTGGTGTCCTGCGGGTTGAGGAGATCTACGATCGGGGCTTTGGGTGGGGCAACGATGGGTTCGGGGGTCCCGAGCTTGGCGCAGGGGTCATCGATGAACTCCTTCATGGACGGGAAGGGACGTATTGTTCCAGGACTCTCGGTGTCTGTGCGCTGCTCCAACGCTGCTGCCGCTGCTGCTGCTGCTGCTGCCGCCGCCATCGGTGGTGCTTCTGCTGGTGCTGGTGTCGCTACCGGCGATAGCTGAGGTACTGAGGTGGAGGGGGAGGTCACATTAACCTGAAGAGGACACAAGAGTCAGTGCTGTACAAATACATTCAGATTTTGAAAAATACATATCGCAGTCTCTTCCTACTGGAGTGATGATGGGAGCAACGGGTGACGTGGTTCCACACATAGCTAAGGCAGCAGCAGCAGCAGAGGAGGGGCTGGCCCAGGCCTTCACATATGAGGCAGATGAGAGAGGGTCTTGCGCGTGGAGAGCATTGGGTGAGTTGGCAGCAGCTTCCACCGCGAGGCCGGGGTCTTGTACGTCCGGTGGCGACGTGATTGGCAGCAGAGAGACTTTGGCAGCAGAGTTCATGTAAGATGGCGGCGGGGACAGGTTACCGGGACCTACGGGGGCACAGGGCCGAGGGGCCGGCACAGCCGAGTCGGTGACGGCTGGGCCCGTCATGATGGCGGGCAGCTTGGAGGGCACGCTGACTGGCATCGAGTCACAGGACTCGCCGTGGGCGGACATGGTGCGAACGGTGAGCTCCTCGGCTGCCTGCAGCGACTGGATCTGGGAGGGGCCCAGCAGGGCACTTCCAGCCGTTGGAGAGGACACCTCCAGCACCTTCGGTGAGGAAACACAAACAGCCACATGGGTCGAGATTCCTCGGCTCAGCGCGAAATGACCGAGCCCGGCCTCATCCCTCACCTTTTTCTTATCAGCATAAATGGTGTAACCAGTGACGCGGACCCCGTTGGAGGTCCCGGCAGCATCTATAGTGACTGGCAGCCAGCTGATGAGGGCGATGCCCGGAGAGGGGCCGTGCTCCAGCTGCACATCCAGAGGGGCATCGGGTGGACCTGCGGGGAATAAAGGCGTCACGCCACGGCCAAGAGGAGGCAGTGGACAGAGGAGCTTGATCTATTATCAACACGAGCCACTGTGGGCTGCTAAGATCTAAAATATAGAGACTGGGACAAGAATTATTCATCACTTGTTATACAAAGGGATTTTTTTTTTTTTACTAAGGAAGCTGTTTTCTAACACCTTACGGGGACAGTGGGATATTAAGAAACCATATACCTGAGTTCCCAGAGTGTGGGCATGAAACTTAAGCACATGTGAATGATTGTTTAGAGAAATGCATGTTATATATCATTAGACACTTAGAGGACTGAGGTTCTTTCATGAACACTGTAACTTTCTCTCGGAGGAGTTCTATTTCAACATGGTATAACTGTGAGTGCAGCCCTCACCCCAGACACCAAAACTTCTCAGAGTGCTTCTTCCTTTATATGGATATCTAGTCATCTGAGCCTATGCAGACATCATGGGGAGTTACTCAAACTGAACCCAGTTCCTCTGTGATTCAGTAGTCATCTGATTAACCAAATCATCTGCTTCCATTCCAGTTTCAACTCATGCTTTCCGTACCATTGTTTCTTGAATACAGGGATACAGTGATGACCCAATGTAGAAGGTAGAATCAGTTCAAAATGCCACGCGGTGCATTAAAATCGACTGGAGCACAGAGAATAAAATAATGCCCAGACGTTCAGTGACATGACATGAACAGGTGTGGACTATAGGAGCTACGTCACCATGAGACTTTTGCTTCCACATTCATTGTGCGAGTGCAGAACTCGGCTTTTTGTCTGAAGAACTGAGCTACAGAGTTTTACTTGATTGCTCACGATCAAACAAAAAGCTGATGAAAACACAACTTCTTTGGTGGGGATTAGAATGTTCTTAGTAACACTAGAGAAAACACAATGCTGATTCAGCATGTGGGCGAAATGTGCGCATCTGAACAATCTGATGTCATCTGCCACCTTTATCATACGAGTAGGAAGAGAATGTATTCATAAAAGATCCTAACCCTGAACGTTCCATAGAAAGTCGTGGATGCTGACCTGCCAACAGCGTGCTGAAGGTGAGTGAGGAGCTTCTGTGTTCACGCCGCTCCTCGGGTAGCTCCCAGGGCGTGCGGTGCGGCCGCGCCTCCACCTTGACGGTGTACTGCAGGCTGGGCACGAGGTTATTGAGGCACAGCGAATAGCAGCCGGCCTTCACCAGCTCGTACTCCTCCTCGTTCAAGGACACAACGTGCACATAGTTACTGTTGCTGGGCAGCCAGGTCAGGCTGGCAGAGGTGGCGGTGATGGTCTCCACGCGCAGCTGCGTGGGCGCCACGCACACGTCCCTGCCCACCAGCATGCTGCAGCGCATCTGGTCCGACGGGCCCTTCTCCGTCAGGCTCTGAACCGACACTCTGTAGGCCTTGAGGTTGATGTCCAGCCGCTCCAGCACCGCTTTGGTCTGGGCACCGAAGGGCACATTGATCCGCAGCTCCTGGTCCACGTATACGTTATAGCTCCACACGTTGCCCCACCCAGCCGGCACCAGCGGCGGGTCCCAGCCGATGATGATGCTCTTGGCGAGCTGCTTGATGAGGGTGAGCTTTCGTGGGTAAGGCACAATGTCCACTCCCACCTCCTCCAGATCTAAGTCCAGGCCGTTGGTGAGGGGGGCTGGGACAGCCAAGGCTGATGCTGAATCTGTGGGGGCTGAGGCAGGGCCAGAGGCGGCAGGGGCCTCTGTCCTCTCGGAGGGGCCGGAGCCCAGGTGGAGGGGATGCTGGTGGCTGGCACTGTGCAGGCTGCTGTCCAGCAGGGAGTTGTGGGACATGTCCCCCGTCTCCGGGTGGTGACCGCTCAGGACGTCGTCGTCCGACACACGTTCCACGAAGTTCGAGGGGACCAGCCCTCTCCGTCCGTCCATCAGCTCGCCTGTTTAGGATCACAGTGAAGGAGACGTAAGGAGGAGGGGGACGCGAAAACGCCGATACGCCAGATTAGATACGCGGCCTTACCTTCATAGAAGCCATCGTCATCCATGTCCCCATACACATAGATGTATTCTCCTGCCGTGAGCGGAAGCTCCACCTCAGGGTTGTCATTGGGGCCATCGTATGGATTATAGCTGTTTGAAGGAAAATAGCCAGACAAATGAATTCAATGACATTCCATCAAACTGTTGATGTGGTGGAATGGACCCGCGCGGTGTGAAGCTCACCTGTATCTTGCAATGAACACCTGAAGCTTGGCTGCTCCTCTGCTGGCTGTGAAAGGTGCTGGGGCCACGTCGATGTCCAATTCCTCCACTTCACTGGCAGTGTCCACCTGACGACGACGACACGAACGCACTCATAAACCTCCGATAAACTATGTGTTGCATTTCAGTGAAAGGTGCAAACAGTAACATTCTTGTGAAATGGTTTGAATGATCACGTATCAGACAGATAAGAACCAAATCAGTCCAACACATGGCTAAGAGCCGAGCACTGAAATGACAGCACATTATTATTGTAAATACGATTGTTATTAATGTTACTGCTGCTGGCACGATCTCCATGACACCCCATGTGCAGATACGGATTTCCATTCACACCGACAACAGATAACACAATAGGAGAGGCTGTATATTTATAGCTCCCTGGGGAAAACCTTTTTATGGATAATCACTTACAACTTCTACTGTATAACCTTGATAATCCACAGTGGCTGGAGGATTATTTCTCTAAAAATGAGCTTTGCAGAACCGTGTGCAGACGAGTGAGAAGATCACCGGGCTGTCTGCCGTGCGGCCTCCCTGACCGACTCTGGACACATGGTGGAATGAAAATACTAAATCCAGGCGGCAGACCCAAATTATTTCCCATACACACAGTACGGGCGAAGGGGCGTCTGGAGTGCTGAGCTGTCGTGTGTACGAGCGTGAGATGACAGAGAGGGTTAAGGAGGGCTTTTTAATCCATTCAATCCACACAATCGATGCGCTGGTGCATTGCTGTCTTGGTAATCTTGATGAGTGATCTGCCTGTTTCAGCAGAGGCAAAGAAAGCAGGCATGTTTGCGAGTGCGATTTCCTGGACGATGGCAGCGTGAGTTACTTCAAGAGTAATATTCATGTGGCACATTGTTCCAAAGAATGGCCTGATTACATCATCTGCTTTCATTACGTGCACTATGCCGTTGTTTCTTGCATACTTTCACCCGTTCTAAAACTCCACCTGCAAGAAGTGGGATACACACAGCTAACATGGAATATTTTCAATCATTCGAAAACGTCGTTGTTCCTAAGTAATAGCTACGGTCAGAATGTGACAATAATGCAGCTAAGGTCTGAATGTTGTATTAGCTACATTTTCAAATATCAGTCACCATGTGAGCATGATCACTATCCGCTCAAAGGGGTAATAATAATAACAATAACAATAACAATAATAATAATAATAATAATAATAATAATAATAATAATAATAATAATAATAATAATAATAGGTGTTGCCCCTGATGCATACAAGCAAAGAACAAGAAGGGAAAGAAACACAAGTGACTCCAGAATTGAGTAACATTCTCAGGCCCATACCTCATGTGTTGGGCTGGATTTGTGTGGACTGAGGTGGGCGTCGGACTTGGGGGTGAGGTGGGTTGTCTCCGACTTGCTGGAGGAGGAGCCTGACTTGCTGACGCTGATGGTGGGCAGCTCTCGGTGCTTGGTGACGGGCGAGCGCTCCACCCTGGACAGGCCCGCGGCGTGGGGCGTGGCCCCCATCCGCAGCGCCGCCGCCACATCTAGCGGGAGAGGGAGAGGGGGAGGGGGAGGGGGATAATACATAATCCATGACTTTAGCAGACACCTCCAGCCCTCTCACTGGTTAACCTGCTCGAAGCCGTGAGCAGCTAGGTGGTTGAGGTCACCCGTTGACATGCAGGAGGCTCAAGGTTGAACCTGGCTGATTAAACAGCAGAGGGAAAAATCCCAGCTCCATCTGTCTGGGGTCACAGGGCAAGCTAAGTTGTGGCGACGTGTGTCGCACCAGCTCTGTTAAGGGGCTTAAATGGTTTCGGCGGTCCGCGGACATCTCTCGGACCCCGGTGTGATGGTGGACATTACACACAAGCTCTGTTAGGGCGTTGGACTGTGACGACGTGTATGGGATGACGGGTTAGAACATGCCGTGCCCAACACACATCACGGGTAACGGAGACGGACGGCGTACCGAGCGGGTCGTTACCCTCCGGGCAGGAGAGAGTATCACCCCCCTCCAGACTCCAGAATGCTATTTCACCCAGAGACACCGAATCCCAAGAGCCACCAGTGGCGTCTAAAAACACACGGACAGTGCAGGAGAGAGAGGTTGGACACACACGGAAGGACAGATACTGGAGAACTAGTTTAGATGTAGAGTGTTAGGATTAACTTTGGATGGGAAACACACTCACACACACACACAAGAGGAAATAAAAGCTATTCTGTTGAATCATTTTGTTTTTAAAACAGCTGCGCTGTGCTAATTCATTCAGGTTGTGAAGGAAAGTCAGCAGTGAAAAAATACGCATGAATAACACAAAACACTAACATCCGAGAGGACCAATTCGGGACAGTTTGAAGAAGGATTCATGTGCTTTGGATTGCATTTTTAGTTTTCATTCATCTAAAATCATGCACTCTGGAAGTTAAATGAAAGGTAGTCATTCAAGATTATTATATCTAGGATTGTCCTCTTGACAGTGGCAGATATGAATGAAAAAACAATATGTCCCATTCACCTGCTGATTTCATATGATTCCAGCTACAAAACCACACGGCTCACCTCTGTCAGCAGTCAGGCCCACGCCGTTGGTCAGAAGAGAGAGGTTTGCTGGGTTGTTGAGGAGGTTGGAGCCGGCCAGGTCCACCTTTGACGCCTGCACCCGAAACTTGTCCAGCTCGTGGGACAACAGGCCAAACTGTTCGCTCTGGCTTCGACATTTCTCCTCCAGGTCTCGCACCTTTGACTAAACACCGGGCGTAACAACAGATTTTAAGAGCTTTAGGCGACAGTGTAATAGAACGGTGCATATCTACCTCTCTTTAGTAATTCCCTAAACTGTGATTTGTCAATGTATCAAACTTCATAAAGTGAAAATATACTTCTTTTTTTTTTTTTTAAATCAGTCGTATGCCTTTAAGTAGCATTTAAAAATGTATACTTTTACAAACTGTTATGCAGAAACTTTCAGTCACCATTTCCAATTGATCAAACTCTATTCTGGTATCACACACGACTTTTGGTGCAAATGAAATAGGTCAATGTCATTTACCCTGTACTGCTGCATACCTGAGCATTATGATGATTCAAGTACAATTTACATTGACAGGTTAGGATTCTATGAGACAAACGATGACGACCAAAACACACACCAAAGCTGCAAGCACACATGACAAGCGATTGCTGAAAGGGAAGAAGAACGGAGGGAGGAAGAGCCGGAAGGTTTTCTGCTAACGGGGAAACAGCCGTCGCAACCAGCAGTGAGCAGTAACATGGTGTTAGGAGAAGATGCACGTTGTGCTTCTGCTTTCCACCGCAATCACTCTGACAACGTGTTAATTGCCAGAGTCTTAAGAGAGGCCGGCCTCAGCTTCACTGAGTTCTTCTACAAGTGGCTGATTTCGCTTCCGGTTGTGGTGGGAGTTTCCTGCAGCCTGATCTGACAAAGGCCTCGTGCATGAAACTGTCTGAGCACCATTTCCTGTGAGCTCACACCTACACACAAACCAGAGCCTGCAGGCTGCAACTCTTATCTGAAGACACCGAGCTGCAGTGCCGTTTGAGAACTTAAAACACAAACCGACATCACCTATGAGACATAAAGCAGTCCTTGGTAATGTGCTGTTTTTTATGGGATGTGCAAATTCGACAGTACGAGGTGAGTGAGCATGCTGTGTGCAGCTGGAACTAGTAACTGTGCCACATACGCACATTTGACCCTGTTTACTTCACACTAACCTTAAAAAACACCTAAAAGTAGCATCTGCGCCCACATGATATATTCATGAAAAAGGTAAAAAACTCACAATTTAATTAGAGTTGTTATTAAACTCTGATTATGTGTCAGAGTTTATATATTATATGTCTACTGGGCAGATTAGATCAAAATGAAATGGGGTGAACTGGTTCCATCTACAGGAGCTAGGGGAGGCTACATGTCAGTCGGGTGCATTATTTTGCAGAGAGGGTTGAGCAGGCTAAAGGTTAACAGTACCTGCATGCAGTCCAGTGTACTCTGGTTAGCAAAGAGATAACACAAAGGCAAAGGTAAAGACATGCTTGAATCTTGAGGTGGAACAAAAACATGAGTAAAGTAGAAACACTGCAGTCTTGAGTCCGCGGTTGATTAGAAAACCCGGTTCAGGGGCCGGAACGTCTCTTGGCCCTCAGCGGCCCCACGCCCGCCCTCCGCATGTTCGTACTCGTCTTTGACTGCAAGCGCGGCAGAATCAAAGGTCAAAGGTCAGGCTCGGTGAGGGCAAAGAGACTTTCTCCTGCGGCGCGTTTGGGTTTGAATCGAGAGAAAGAAAAGAGTGAAACAAAGCAAGAGGAAGGAAACGGGCAGTTTGGTTTTTGTCAAACAGGAGGAGCTATACTCTACCAGCTCCCTCTGCAACACAAGCTGAATCAAGTCCTAAAATAAAATACACACTTCTTTTAGGAACACGCATGGAATCGCACCGCTCATATATGCAGCCATCACATCAACAGAGGACGATGAAATGTTCGTGTTTTCCCGTGGACTCTTTTATCGTTATTTAGAATCGGTAGTCACGGATGTCAACTGTCACCTACTTATTTTAAACCATCTGTTCAAACGGTTTTCCAGGTCCCTCGGAGCTACGTGAGCACAGCCATATTCAGCAACTGCTCCTCTGCCAGGTGTTCCACAAAAGCTTTTTGGACTGTATGTTTACACACCGATTCTGGGTCGACTAGAGCTGATGACATGCTCTTTGACTTGGTGTCGATGAGATAAGACCCCTGCCCCTTACTTCTGGGAATTGCACAGCAATGGAATGTTTCATCATTTCTGGCCATTCAAAGTCTGGGAAGTATCTCAAAGCTTTGGTCCCTGACATGAAGTGACTTGCGCAGTGTGGAAAACACTCGTTTTCTTTTCTCCTGTGAGGAGGAGTGGTGTAATTCAAACTCACCTCCAGCATCTGCACCACTCCTTCATGCTCCCTCTTGGCAAATAACTGAGCCTGGTGATGGAAAAAGATGTCAAATTCAGACTTGTGTTGGATATTTGATCATAAAAGTCTCATTCAGGGCACAGCGAGGCTCTGCTGACAGCGCTCGGGAGTTTGAAAGGTACCCAGAGGTCGCCTCCTGCTGGACAAGACCCCATACTTCCCTCAGCATGGCTGAGAGCAACTTAAGGGCCGCAAAGGTTTTAATTCGAGCGAGACGTATATTTGCGTTCATCCCGGGAGACGGTCTTACCCGCTGTAACCGTTTGATCTCATCCTGTTTGAACTTAAGAATAGCCAGTGCCTGCTCATGTTCCAATTCCAGCTGCTGCCTTCGCTCGGCGACCTCTCGCATATGCTGTTGAAAGGAAAACGAGTAAATCATCACGTAAAAATGACCACATGACAATATTAAAGAACAACATGGAGGGTGTGTGTGTGTGTGTGTGTGTGTGTGGGGGGGGGGGTTGTCTGACGAGGTCTCTACCTTAAGGACCTGCTCTAGGTTCTCCAGTTTGGCACGGAGTCTCTGGTTCTCCTCGAGAACTGAATTGTGTTGAGCAGTCACTTCAGAGAGATCTTCCCTCAGCTCTTCATTCTCAGCCCGAGTCTGAAGAAATGAGGACAGGTCACGTGAGCACATCTGTCCTTCCACACACCGAACGTCACCATTATTAGTTATTGGATGGGAGCTCCGCGCGGTGGGGAGTGGCTGACCTGGTCGAGCAGCTGTGCCTTCCTCCTGAGGAGATCTGCCTCCTCCTTTAGTCTCTCATTTTTGCCTCGTTCATCCTCAAGCTGGCTTTCCTACAAAGAGAGATGCCACTTGGTAAAACGCATCACCATCACGCCTCTGACATGCGTTTACTGGGTCGAGGACGACACTTACTAAATCCAGACATCTCTTCTGTCGCTTCTTTACTTCATGCTCGAGGTTTTCACATTCTTTTCTCTTATTGCTCAGCTCACTTTCCTAAAGAAACACAATTGTGACACAAAGACAGTTACGCTGAATTCTGCTTTCACCGTCACACGGAGGCTTCTGGTTCTTTACAAATGAATAAAGGCGGACTTATACTTTACAATAACAAATTATGGTTTTCCAGATTAAGTGACATTATACTCTATGATTTACAACAATAACAATAAATGATATGATGGCACACGATCTGTATTTACATTCAGCAATACTTAATACAGTAGCTCTCCACACTGACCTCTGACACACAGCAATGAAGTATTACAAAGCTTAGCATCCCTTAATTATTCTAAATGCAGCTTACATGCAGGACCAGCACAGGAGAAATCAGCTTATTTCAGCGTGGCCGCTGGACCTTAATCAAGTATTACCAGTGTGGCGGTGGGGAGGGGGCGGGGTCACGGAACAGACAGGCTAATTGCAGACCACCAGCAGCTGACTGGGACTGATACTGTGCTCTCACCAGTGATGACACAAGCAAAACAATTAAGATAATTAAATGGCAATCAGTCGTATTAGTTTTACTGTGCATGAATCACAGAGGTGATGATGTGACCAAAATATGTTATCATTGATAAACACTGCCGCAAATGAATTTCGCTTATTCTCTTTGTTCTTGACTGTGACGTAGAGACCGTATTCAAACAGCGGCCATGTTCCTCCTCTGACATAACAAGTTATTAGCCGAGAAAATATGATACTACGATCAAAGTTTTATAAATATCTTTTAATACAAGAGAATGCAACGCTCTGATTTCGCAGGTCTCTAAGCCACTGAAAGGACAATGAAACCTAGAGGGACATGGGACCATGTTTCACAATCAATGGCTCCTTTGCAAACATGACATTTATGTGCCAGAGGTCACTGGTTGACATGATAAGTCTGTGTGTGCTAATGAAATGGTGAATCATTTATGTGACTTCAGAGAGTAATTAGAAATATTTCCAACTGAATTCAGGAATGTAATTCGGATTAAAAGTCTAGCAGCTGTGCGAGATGATTAGTTGGGCTTTTAATGTGAGATAAGTTAAAGCTAAATACTAACATTAGCATGCTATTATTTGTGCCACCAAAATCCTGATGTTTAGCCTTAAATGGGTGTTTCCCATTTTATGCGTGCTAATGTTTGGGAATAACTTTTTGCGTCACCATGAGTGTTTACATACACATTGTCATTTTACAAGACACCGGCAACATAGTTCAGCCTGGACTAAAGTGGAACAACCGATACAGCCGGAGGCTAAGGAATACAATGTGCATGCTTTGTCAGCTAAATCAGCTCCAATCAAATGAATATGTTCCCTTAACTGAAATGCTTTGTTCCACAATGCAACTCATTAAATCAATCGTAGAGATCCAGTTGTCTGACATTCTACTTTTCTCCATGACTAAGTCATGCTCAAGAAAAGACAGCTAACTAATCTGGGATGTATGATTAAGATCCTATTAACAAACCAAAGGTTCCGAAAACAGTCGAGCTACAACAGAGCTGTTGCCAGCGTTCTGAGTTTACTGGAAATGACATCTAGAATAAAACACAAGGCTATTAACTAGTGTTCTTGATGATGATGGATATGGAAAATCTAATATTACCAGCTATCAAAATTAGAAAATGACCATTATGTCCAAAGGTAATACAGCAGGTTATTGACATGTGAGCTGTGACTTTTACATGTGAGTAGACTGATTGTCGTGTCAACATGAAGCTGAAGGACACAAATCCCATTCATTGAATAATTAATGAGCAAATGGTGGATTGCACTTCATGTCAAATTTGATTTGGAAGCACAATAATGAGTTTCAGTGTGGTCAGTTGATCACTACATGTAATGCTAGTTGTTTCCTGCTCTTGTGATGTACACAGTCTGAGCTCAAACAATGAAAACAACAACATACTACTCATGTCTATAATCTCTATTTTGCATCCTGGCAAAAAATAAAAAAAAGTCAACAGAGAGCAGAGTGGTCCTGTGGCCTATTTAAGCCATCAGACCCACTTGTTAGAATCAGTGCGGCCAATGTGCTATTCTTCAGCGTCCAAGGGACAAGATCTAAATAATCCCTACATTACATAACAAATCTGACCCTGGTTTTTTCCTTCAGTGGTGGTGGTGAGCTCAGCCTCGGCACTGACATTCAGCCTGCAGCTTCAAATGGAAAACGCACAGTGGCCAGCAAAGCATTATTCAGCATAACTAGAGCTGCTGGGAGATGTAAGGGTCGCTCCCAGCGGCGCATAAGGGAAAGGACAACCACGGAAGCTGTGTCAGGGATATTTACTCTCTTCGTGACTAAACCTCTGATTTCAGCTGTAACAAACATCAGCTCCAATTTCTCCAACTGTATGTCATGATAGTGAAACATGTCAAGAACACAGTTATGAATGAACAGCTCACTGAAGTCGTTTTGTCCTCACTGAAGTAACATTAAAATGAAAAAAGCATCAAATCGGAAAGACAGAATTAAACATCCCTGCAGCTTTGTCTTGTGTCTGTGAGATATGTCAATGTTTTGGTTTTTGTTGGAAAATGTGTCATTAAAATTGAATAATGTTCTTTTATATAAACACTTTTTTTTGTAAGCACCAGCTGGGTACAATGCTCTCACCAAAAACTGTAGGCGCTGCTCCTCTGTGGGGTCCTCCTGACGAGAGGGGGCGGGGCTGAGGCCCGGTGGGGGCGTCACTTGCTGCCCCGACTCCTCCTCCTCCTCGGGAGTCTTCTCACAACTCGATGGAGCTTCATCTAAAGCCACACATGGGGTCTCTCCTCCACCCTGACGGGGACAGGAACACGTGTTCAGCCAGTCACTTTACATTCACGGAGATAAATGTTTTTTAAACAAAAGAAAGATCCAAGATGGCGTCGTAGAAAAAAAAAAAACATAAATATCAGCAAGTGCACGAGCGCAATCGTGTGATAGTTGTACTGTTACAATAACGTTTCCACCCAGAGCTGTGGGGGAGGGATTAGGGACAAGCCTCCTTCCCAGTGGTCAAACAACAAGCCATGAATAATCATAAGAGGATCCTTCAGCCTGCACCACGACTGTGACTCGATACCAAGATCCTGTCCTTGCCAATCAAGTTGCATTTGTTTCACAATCATAGAATCAATTACAGCCACGCCCTCTTATTCATAGCTGGTATGGCAGGTGAAAATGGGATGCAGGGGCGGGGCGGGCACAGGTAACGGGTTAGAAGTCAGGAATCAGTATCTAAATTTAGAGCAAACCTACTTATGCTCAGAGTAGTACTGTGCCAGTGAAGCCAAGGCCATGACCCAATAACAGGATCAAAGGCATCCTGCCACGTGCTGCACTGGGGATCGCTGCTTCACACTCAACTTTTCTTTCAAGTTGTCATCGGTGCTCAGCCACATCAATGCACATCGGACATGAGGAACGCTGGGGATTGTGGAGATCTATATTATACGAAGTGACAAGGATACGTACCCACCAACAACTCACTTATGCCATTTAAGACAAGTATGATTGAAATCAAAATGATCAAAATGTACTTTTCAAGAGAGACTTGAAACGAAACAATTACTTAATCAACAACAGCGGCATTTCAACTGAGAGAGAGTGAATATGGGTGAGATGTGAGGTGAAGACTGTCGTTAAGTCTGACACTCATTTGCTCCACAAAAAGTCACGGTAGGATGAGAACATATATAACGATAAGGAAAAGGATCTAGTAGCAATGTGTGCAAAAAATGCAAAAAAGTAAGTTCTATTAGTTTTAATTCTTTGTTTCGAGTCTTCTAATTTGATCAGTATTGTAAAATTGCCCTGAAAAATCAAACACACAAGCCTGGGTTAGAGTTGTATTTTCAAAAGTCTACGTTTTTGAACCCGTTGACTCGTCGATCACATCATCAATCTTATAAATCAACGATGAAGCCTGTTATGAGGAGACATATGCATCTATTATAACTGTCAATCACCATTGATTGAATTGACAATCTATGCAGCTCAGAATGTTTTTGAATGTATTTCTTGATCCCACATATGGAAACATATATCCATGTAAATTCATTATATCCCAGTTACCTTTAAATGCAGCCGTCAAAACAATGGTTTCCTGCTCCCACAGTTATAACCCCGTCAAATCGCCGTGTCTTTCATGTGCAGGTGACTTATGTATGTTCGCTCAACCTCCTCTCACGCGTGTCACAGCTCTGCTTTGCATCAGTCTCGTGTGTCCACAGCAGAAGACACTGAAATGGGCGGATAACTCATTGTCGCTCCTGAGCACGGATTCGTCGGTACGTCAGTGAAGTTAATTGAGGCCATCCCAGGTTTATCTTTTGGACGGTGGGACCAGATGGTGTTGGTAGTGGTGACGAAAAGCCAGCAGGAGGCACTAATTCTATTGGCCCCCATTGCAAAGACAGAGCAAAGGAACACTCTGCTTATTTTCAGTCCTGCTCACGATTCCTCGTGTTGCTCAGTAAAGGTCCTGCGACGCCCGGAACAACGAGAAGAGACGCGGCAGACGAACCGAGCGGAAGTTTCGTTGTTAAAACGGTCGGCCTTCTTGTGCTTCGTAATTAGCTTGTAGTGTGAGGAGTAAGCCAGGATCTGGCAGCCAAGCAGTGGAAGTGGGCGTGGCATGCCGGAGTGAGCTCCCTACGCAAATTGACTACATCCTTTTTATTCACCATTTCACTGTACTTGCGTGGGATGGATCCAGCCCATGGATTTTCAAGTTCACTTCCTGTGCCACGACGATTCGACGTGTCTATCGAACTTTGATATTTCCCACGCAACCGTCGTCACGCTGATGTCAGACGACAGCCTGCAGATCAAGACTCTTAAAGAGACGCATCCTCTTCCAGAGAGCACCTCACAATGATGACTCCGGAGTGAATGTAATCAGGGTTCAGGCGACGTGTGATATAATTCTGACATGGTTTGGACGAATCAGCTTGGAGGGGAATATTACATAATGCCTCATTCATACAGTGTTATGGGGACTAAAGGGACAGTCATAGAGAGCATTAGACCAGGGCTTACAGCTATTAAGTATTATTTCAGAGGTTTTGGTGCCAACACACTAACCTCGCAAAACACACAGGCTGTGCATGTTTGACAGGGTTTACTGTTTCATGGTCTGAGACTCATGAGAAGCGAGAACTGAGGGGAAAGGGGAGCTCAGCTCCACGTTGATGCGCTGGAGCAAGTCCTTGGATGCATGGAGAACACAATGAGTATGAGGAAATACTTCATGCAGGGAATATCAGTTCAAAAAGGCTGATGCATGGTCTGAAATGTACCGATAGAAGCAAATGGGTTGGGTTGATACTTTGTAGCATACTGCCTGGGTTTTTTTTCGAAAAATGATTTCCCTTTGGCCAAATCTAATCAGTGATTCTCATATAGAACTAAACGGATTCAAGAATCCAAGAAAATCATGGTGAGTTTGCAATTTCACTCCCACAACCAAACAGAATAAGTCCTGGTTATTGTTTAATTGATTTTTCAGTTCTAGAATGAAACATAAGAAAATCAATGAAAGGGTGAATTGTGTCATAGCACAATTGGAGTAAAACATTCAAATGTATGAATTAAACATGACACTGTTTGGAAGGCTGAATCATCCAGTAGATTTGTGGTAAATGTGTGTGACATCTGCAAAGAGTATACTAAAATGAATGACCACTAATATCAGGAATTGCGCTGAGATAAAGAATCATTTAAGCAGATACTTTGGCAAACTGTGTCATTCAGCTAATTTTCAAAATAGTGACATGATTGAATTTACTGCATCTGAAATTGATTAACATTAACTGTCATCCAAACAATTGTTCCTCTGAGAATGTACTTGGCAATAGTTTGTGTTCATTCCTTTATACTGACATCACCTGCGAGCAGCACAGCAAAAGGTGTTTAATTTAAGCAAGTGCGTTACTGATGTTCTTTATGCTCAGACAGCAACAAAGCCAATCACCCTCATTTGTAAATACACATGCGCCATTACCATCAAATCAAATCATCAATGAGAATTAGTTAGTGGTATCGTTTACAGCTCCGAGTGACAGTGTGCCGGCCAGTTAACGTACGTACAAACAATTATAGGGAAGAATAAACATTCATTTTAAAATGATGTTTCCCCGGCATGAAAGGTGAAGGATGGCATCTACTTTTAAGTCATGTCTTATCAGACATTACAGCTTAAATATGGATTTCATTTTATAACCATTTCATGGGCTAAATAAGACCTTTCACTGTTTATAATGTCATCGAGCACCAAATTCAAAATCACATCGAACAAATAATATTCAGCAGATTATTGACGATACAGTTTGACATCAGACATTGATAATTTCCTATTTGACATTGTTTTATTTTGACGCGGACCACAGCTTGCCCTTTACTGAGGCCTTCTGCTTGACTGATGTCTGACTCACATCAGACGGGTCTGATGGACAGGTCCTGACATCATAGTTCATTTGAACTTGAAAAAAGACATTCCATCCTTCAGAGTAGAAATAATTCAAACAGAATTCTAAGGATTAATGACAGTGTGTGAAATGTTATTGCTATCTCCGAGTCTCAGTGCTAAACAGCTGCATTTGTGTGTCAAATGAATGACACCGGGGGAGGGTGTGGCGGTGCTAATCTGGTAGCACTTAACATAGCATGCATACGAAATCTAACAGCTATTACTGTGAACATTCTGGATATTGAGTAAATACTCAAATGCTTCAGGATGTTAAGAAATTCTAATGAGTCATTATAACAAACGACCCGCTGATGAATGCAGCCATGTTTGAGGTCTGTCCCGCAAAGGTCACGGTGTGTTATTGGCAGATGAGGTCCTCACTGGGACGCTCACCTCTACAAACACCCTGCTTCACACAGCCAGGCGCCATTGTGGACTCTTCACACTGGTGTGGTCCGTGTATATACCAAAGGATCAAGAACACCCTGGGCCCATGCGTACTAAAGCAGAGCCAGATCCCATTCAGCAGGCCCTGAATGCCATAAGCACATTGGTATAATCCCCGCAGACTACTGAAACGGGTAACTGGATCACTTCTTTTAAAAGCACCTTAATGGATTGGCCTGGCCGTTGAATTTCTTTTTAATACGGAGCATATCAATGTCCACCAGTGGAACACTCCGTCACCCTGTCACTAAGTCACTCTGTCCACATTCTGCATCTGGGAGCTTCAACGTGTCGTAATATCAGAATGACGTGCTGCCCTTGAACAGGCCTCGCGCGTGTCCCATCTCTGTGACATGTAAGAAAAAGTAGCAGTGTCATGGCAAACAAGTTGCCGAGTTTAATCCTAAAATGTCACAGCTGTGAGACCCAGCTGAAGAAAATCTGCTTTGCTGCTATTCTCGATGTGCTGCATGCAACACGTTGATAATGTGCCCGAATGAGTTTCAAAATAAAAGACAGACATTAGATCCTCTTCCTGTCTAGATTCATCATCACACTGATTGGTTTTAAGAGTTAAATCCTTAATTGGAGTCCTGCACAGATTCTTGTCTTTTTTTTAAATTCATTTATTTATTTATTTTAAATCAGGTCCAGGCAGATAGGAAGTTAGACAGGGAGAACCACACAGGGTCACATACACACACACACACACACATAAACACACACACACACACACACACACACACTCAGATAAACAAACCAATAAGATGACCTACCCCTTTCCTGTGATCTGTGGCAAGGACAAGGCTTTCCTCAGCCTGCTAGTTATCCAGAGCAGGACGACCATAGGAATAGTCTTTAGTATGGCTGGAGTCTACCTACCACCCAAAACCCTCTCACCGCTGCCACAGCAACAGAGAGCGGATTACTGGACTGTACCATTCCGTTGTTAGAGGGGATTAGAGTTCACACAACATGGCCCCTTTCTGGGTGTGCGCGTGCCTCTGGCAGGACGTGTGTGTGTGTCCCACAAATGAGAGATTACCACAATCGTGTTCTCATTTGAGCTCCACAGGCAGATCATTTTACACTCGTTTGCAAGCGAGGGGGGAGTTTATCGAAAAAGTAAAAAGAAACTCGTTGTGCACCTTTAAATTGATCTACACTCCTTTTCCCCCCCTTTAATGCTCAATTTTCCTTGATCTGCTCAACTGAATATATCCCAAGCATATGGTGAAATGAAAATCAAATAGGTAACTCAAATGGAATTGTGTTACATAATATCGTTACTATGGTGCTCTGCATGATCTGTGCGTTGAAATACTGTATTGCATTGTGTCCAAGAACTGAATATGGGCCAGACCAGTAAAACACGCAGAGGGGGGGCGGGGTCCGAGTGTGTGACTCTGGTATTTTTGATCGGTTCAAGACAGGGAATCATCTCATTATGCCTTGTGGCGGATTAGTATCCAGACCAATGACGAGCCATTGCATAACACAAGTAAAACAGCCACCACGCCAACATAAACATTCACTAGGAAAAGGTATAATCCCAACTAAACTGGCTTCGCAAGACCTTGAATGCCTCTTCAAGTGATATACGTTGTCTATGAGAATCCAACAGAGGTCAGTGTAGAGCAGAGCTGGGGGGCTTTATACTGAAGGTAGGGGATTTGTGTGTGTGTGGGGGGGGGGGTGGGGTGTTGGGTGTTGGGTGGTGTCTTTACCTTTTCTGCCACCTTCTCCCTCTCAGCCTCCACAGACGTGTCCTGGCCCCCGGGGTCAGGACAGTGGTTGTGCTGCTGTGTGGACGATGTGATGGACAGCTGCCTCTGGAGCCGCAGCACCTCCTTCTGCGACTCTCTGAGAAGCCTCTCGAACTCCACTCGGCTGCATGGAACAGGGGAGCCCTTCCAAGACACACGCACACACATGCAACAGCAGCGGTATGATAATGATGGCATCATTATCAAAAGGTGCTGCAGCTATACAACAGTATATACTGCACTGTAAAAATAAGGAATTCAAGGAGAGGGAACAAATCATGTGCATTCTCATCAAATCGTCGAACCGTTTTTTTTAAGCTGCTACGTGTAGACATTTTTTTCCCCCCTTGATTAAATGTGAGATACATCGTGACTGAACTGCTTTATGTTCAGATGTGTTTTGGGTTTATTTAGAAATCCAGCGTTCACTCTCATCAGATCTATTTGCAGCTCATCCTGTAAAACCCCTCACACTGTTAAACAGAGCAGATGTTGACATTGGGTAGTATGAGCTGCTGAGTCACTGGAGCAGTGATTAAAAACAGGCACTTAGAAAGGCAGTCTATTCCTGTAGTGTCATCCAGACATAGGCAGTGACGCAGCCATTGTAATAAGGGCTTAGTCAGGATGAACAGCACAAATGTTGTCCAGCAGAGGGCGAGCTTGTGGCATTATGAGCCCGTTGTGGTGATGACGGACACTGAGGTCAAGTTACGTGGCACAACAGAACAAAAACTTTGGAGTGAAGATCAAAGACGAGAGATCAGAGATGTTACCGGGCAGTGTTTAGAAGTGAGTCTATCATTATGTTAGAATGAATCAGAGACTTGACTTCATACAGTTTAACGTCCGCAGGGTAAACAAGTGAACGAGGAGACGTGTTGTGTTTTATACCTTTGTGGTGCTGAGCCGTGCCTCCAACTGTCTGCATTCCTGCTGCAGAGCCGCTATCTCTTTGTCTTTCGACAGCAGTGCATCAGCATGCAGGGCCAGATCCCGGGCTCGTTGTCGGGCAAACGCTCTCTTGTACTGTTCCACCGATCCAGCTCTGATCAGCGATGGGGAGTTCACCTGCACCAGAGCAAGAGAAAAATCACTCATCGGCACTTATCTGCTCCACCAGGAAGTGATGGGGACCAGCTTGTTTTCTTCTGAATATTTTCAGCAAAACCAAAATTCGCCTTTACTCAAAAATGACTACAACGCCGCTCACTTTTTTATTACTCTAATTTAACCAGGAATACTTCACACAGTCCTGCAGCCACTGCCTGTGGAAGCCAAGTATCAGGCAGATCAAAGCAATAATAGCCTCATTGTTGCTCTCAAGTAAGAAAGTCACTCTAAAAATGTGACAGTTTCTTACGATAAAGTGGTGCTGATGACAAAATGATGAAGTAGTTGTGGTTGATCTTCCACTATGCCCTCCTGGAGGTGAGAATCAAAACTGTGACTTGTCACTATAATACAACAATTCTTGTTGTAAGTTGATTCCTTATAAGTGAAGAATGTTGCTGGCAGTTTCTCTAAATTGAATCCAACAAATGTTTTTTTCTGGGAAAACATTTTAAACTGCCAATTTTATTTTGTTTTACTTCATTTGATCTTTTCCAAATCTCTTTGTTGTACTCTATTCAACTCAAATTATCGGGACTTCCAACATAATACTGAGTTCTTGTGATTATTCCTTTAATGAAATGACGTATTCTGAAGAGAGCTGCTATTTCAAAACAAGGCTCCTATTCATCACATGCCTAACTATTCCATTCAACTCGTTACTGGACATTATGATGGTGCAGTGAATTGGATGATGGTGTACGATAATGAGCCACTTCCCAGATTTGGGTCAGAGTGTAGGCAAATAGGTTTGGCAGTTCACTGAGAAACTGTGAGAGGTTGTTTTTTTTGGTGTTTTACCACTTTGAGGTTTGCCTCCTGCAGCTTCCGGGCTCTGTCTTCCAGCCGCTTAGCGAGAACAGCCAGCTCTGTGTTCTTTCTCCTCAGCCGCCTGACCTTCTCCTCGGTCTCTGGGGCGCTGCTCTTTCGCTAAACACAAGGGAAACAAAAAGTGATCATCAGAAAATGCCTGTGGCAAATACTAACACAGCAATCCCTAACGAGAAGGTGGCACATGTGAGTGAGTGAATGAGTGCTTATTAAAAGTCTGAGACACATCTTTGTAAGGAAGATTCTCCTTCATCTGATCAGAGTTTCAGCAGATTTACCACCATCAGAACTGTTGTTTCTAAATCCGATTACCCACTGACATTATCATTAGGATTTTGTTCAATCCTATTCTGGCTCTGATGCAATCAGATCCCACTCCCTGTGTCCTGCATCCTGCCCTACCCAGCAAAAGTCTGCTAGTACCGATTATAGGTAACCAAAGAAATAGTTAACCGTCATGAGTAATAGTCTACCAACTTGGTAGGCTGCTTATTGCACAGATGAATAAAGGGGTTCTCAACATCTTTGCAGAACCATGAAATCTAATCAATTTTTTTTCTATTTGAAAAATGTGGATCAAACTTAGTAGCAGTAATTCCTTCAGATTGTTATTGATGGAATTCACAGAAAACTGACGAGACGATGTCACTCGCTGTGCAAAATTTCAGAAGACACATACATGAAAAGACCAAAGTGGTGACAAATTATGTGGAAAAGGATCCAGAGATCCAGATGCAGCTGCTGTGAGACAAAATGCACGTGAAGAAGTTTTATTCTATTATAGTCTGAGCTCCTGGCCTACTTTCTGCACAGCTTTCTATTGGGACAGACTGTTATTTTTAGTCTCACCAGCAGGCCATTTTCCTCCCTCAGTGTGGTGCAAGTCTTCTCCAGCTCATCAAGGGCTCGTAGGAGTTCAGAGTTCTGACGCGCCAGGAAGCCGTAGTCGGTGCCATTCTGAAAGACGAGCACAGAAGCAGAGTTAACGCGGCAGGTTCTGTAACACAGAAGACTATCGTACCTTTGAAACGTATCTGTTTTTCGACAGATACGTTGGTTCAATCAAAAACCTCCCTCTGCTGTCAGCCTCAGTTTACATGGCAACTTATACCACCACCTCTGACAAGTTTAAAGTATTAGTATTGCTAACAGTAAAAGTGTTGCACATGTAGGCAGGCTTGTAGCGAAAGGACAGCTGAATAGAGCAGTCAGCGTGGCAGTTAGTCAATGTGGTGATCAGGACAGTCGTGGGGGGAAAGCCGGAGGTGGTGATGCGGCTGTGCCTCAGTGCCTCTGTGTCAGTGATGCTCCAAATGAGCTCTGAAGCACCGGGAGTGGGACGAGAGCAGACCTGGCACACATGTGAGAGCAGATGGACGGACGGGGAGAAGAGATCTGATGGAGGTAACAAGGGGAATCTGCCCTCCGACAAAAAACACATTCAATGCAACAGTCGCCGGGACCAAGTGGGACTAAATACATAGGACGACAGGATGGTAAATATGATGGATGATGTAATGTGGACAGTTTGGGGCGAGACACTTCAGACAGCTGCAAACATTCACGGCAGCATGGTGGTGAACGGTGGAGTACAGTGTGACAATAGGGTGAATTAACTAAATATCAGTAAAACTATGCAAGGATTCAAAGTGTCTATTGTCCCAAGCACAATAAGGAAACCTGTCTCCCTGTACAATGGAATTATTTCCTTTGCTGTCCACAATAAACGCCAAACAATGATACTAATACAAATAAAAATATAGCTACGCAGATAAACCAGAGCTATGCCAACTAAGTATATATTTGTGCAAAGTACAGATTTCATGCAAACTAGTGTATTTTTAACAGTAGAAGTACGAATCATTCTGTCACCGTGGCCTCTTCACTGATTGGCTGTTACTCATGTGACATTCAGCCACACGGATGATGTGTTTTGGGAGGGACATTACGCGACGTCGAGTGGTGAGCGAAAACAGAACAGCGGAGAGAGAAGAGGAGCTAAAGTAACGCGCCTTTAATCAATTAACCTTATTGCTGATCGTTATGAATGAATTGTTGATACAGATGATCAACAAATCGCCGAACATGGACCCGGATAATCACCTCGGCCGATAGCCGCTGACCCCAGCTGCGAACAGCGTTAGAGGAAAAGCAAGACCTGAAGTGGAGTAGAAGAACACCTGAGACACTCTTCTCGCCGCAGGTAAACATGGCAGCTCCGCCCTGATAACACAGGCTCTGGTGTGGTGAATTAAAAATCATTTAACACGTGGTGCGTTGTCATGGTAACTGCAGATGATGTGCTATGTGGTTACTCCCCGGAGGGTCCCCTAATGCCACTGTACCCGAGTTTTAAGTCAACGCTAATGACCAGCTGTTTAGCGAAGCCACAGCTGAGGCTCCTGTGTGTTGATCCTCCAGTTATATGCGACGGGCAACATGGGACATCCTGTCTGAGTGTCTGTCTGCTTAGCGAGTCCCACGCCAGTGCCAACGAGACCATATGGTTCTGGGGTCAGACCGTCCAGATTGGCAGGCACAATATTGTGGCTGACACCGCGGACACGTGTTTCGATGATTAAATCATAAAAAAAAAGAAAGAAGAAGTGAAAAACGAGCTGGTCTACAATACTTTAGATATCCACCTACAACAGCCTCCGAGCTGGGAGACTTACGGGAAAACAGATATAAATCCAGTCACACATCAAAGACGAGGCCCGGCGGCTGTTCAGGTAATTGCCAATACTTTCTAAATGAGCTGTAAAACTCTTGCAGACAAAGCAAAGATGTGATCAGGATTTGTCACAGTGGGTAGTAAACGATGCCTCTGGGAACGACACTTCTAATGAATTAAGGTGCTGAGTCGGGAGGAACATTTGCATTAACTGCACCTCAGACAACTGACCAGGAGACTCCTCATGCGCCGATATCATCAAGTTTTTTTATGGATGGATTTCTTACTTTAGGTTTGTGATAAAACCACAACAATACATGCGGGCACAGTGCATCTCTGTCTCACCCATATCAGCCTCACTCTTTACACCAGGTGTACTTGTCCCTGTTAATGTGAATGGATCATCTGACTTCAAATAAAGAGCAAAGAACTGGCGAAAGACAAAGGCCCTTTCAGCAGCACTTGAGGTGGGACTGGAGGCTAAAGGTGAGAAATCACAGCAGCTTTCAACTTCACACACACTCACGTGCACGTGCACACACGCACACGTACATACATAATAGTAGACTTGCAGAGTATGGGGCCGTCTCCGCTCTGTAATATATTAGGGCGCATGGAGAAAGTGCAAACAAAAGCTTGTCATTTGTTGGTGATAAATGGGTTTTTCAAGGATAGATGGAAACTGCTTACTCGACTGTCCTGGCTAGATTTATCTCTTGCACTGTAATGTTTAGGATAAGAGGAGCACTCTCTAACATATCAGCTACTTCCCCCCAAAAATACTCAAATCCATTCTTTCATGTGAACATATACATGTTGTCATATGCATCTTTAAAAAGATGGAGAACCAAAACAACTTAGTTCTCATACCAACAACAATATTGCATGGACTCAATCAGAGCAACCTTAGGGCCGGAAAACACATAATACAGCACTTACAAATGGTTGTGGGATCTTTACTTTGCCAAATTAGAAGCACAGGAAATAACCCAAAACACTAGGAACTGCATTTGAATAGCTTCAGTGATTCAAAGAGCTGAACTGTGAACCCAGCTCTCACACGAACCATTGTGTCCTTGAGTGTGACCTTGCCCGGTCCTCCTCTGAGGATGACAAAACCAAAGCCCAATCAATCACCTCGGGGAAGACACTGCCAGAGTAAACTCCAGCCTCCAGCTTCTTCCTCCATTCTCATTCTAATGATCTTGGAGTCCATCCATGTCTTGCGATTGTTCCCTCTGTGAGACACACCGGAGGCTTCTCCTGAAGCATGAGGTAATGCTGGCTCCTCGTAAAGCAAAGCCCACCCTGCTGCCTCAGAATACAACTGCAGGTGGTGAGGGTCTAGTGAAGGCCAGTGTATTAGCTTTCAGCCATATCCCCACGCCCCCTCCCCTTCACGTGGGTCTGGCTAAGGGAGTATGACAGATGTAAGTCAGTAGCAGGAGAGCAGGGGCCTCCATTCAAACGTCTGTCAGAGGAGTCTGAGCCTTGGGCGGGGCAGATGGGCCTAATGGAGCCGTCTTTCCGTGCACTGTTTGAATCTGTCGGCAATAATTGTGGTGACAAGCAGATAATATGTAACACACAGAGACAGACACACACACACACACACACACACACACACACACACACACACCTACACACGTGTGAACAAATATGAGCTGGATGGACAGGCTCCTTCTGATGTTTACCATTTCCTATTCATCTGATATCACAGGTAAGATGTGATTATGTAATAAATGATAAACACCGCGGTTCTATGCGTCACTCAGCGATTCTGCTGCGAGTGCTCTTGTGCTGCGGCAGCTGTGCAAAGCAGAGAGGAAGAGTCAGTTTATGGTGATTGGCGGTGGATGTTAATCTTTTTGCGGCGTTAGAACCTTTCATGACATGTGGGTCGGCTTTTCATCAGAACACCACTCTCTGCTTTCTCCTTCTCGAAGGACAATGTGAATGACTGTGATTTTGATCAAATGATCACAAACTGATTGTCAAACACAATTTCTTTGAATGGGACATATGTCGAGATCGGACCACAAAACAATAAGCATTCCAATATGGACGCTGATATTTCAATATCAATCAGATAGTTGACCATAACCTGAAGGAAACATCTACACTAACTGCTGAATAACTTTAACTGTATGAGCTTCTAATCTAATCCGACCATGGTCGCATAATGTAGACATTTATATCTAAAAGGTGGAATTCCTCATTTAGAAAAGTGCAGGCTAAACTTTAAAATACCCCCCTCCTCCCCCATCAGCCCTCCACAATGGACATTGTCTATCGCTTGAATCTGAATATAGGAGAAAATGCTGGGAGGAAACCTCGACGCTTTCTCAATAACTTCTGGCTATCATCTCAGTTTCAGCAGTGTCTCCTGTCACTCTATATGTTTGTAAAGACTCTGGTCAGTGGTTTGGGGTCGAGTGACAAACGCAGCAGGCGATTGTTTGGCCTGGTCTGGCAGAGATGATTCATTGTGTTTATACACTCGGGGTAATGTGAGGACTACAGCCACATTACATTTTGATTGATGGCTTTGGAAGTGAGGAGGATTTCACCTAATAAGATTTTTTTTAGAAATCAATTAAACACTCCACATTTAAACCACAGGATACTGTCTGATGAAAGGTTTTCTATGGCACTTCATTGCAGATAACCTTTATATTAGCCAATAAGAAAGTGTCTTAGTGTGTGTTCTGTGGGACTCTTAAATCTCCAGCAGTAATTGGTCTACATCTGTTCTCACAATTTTAAGTGTTTGTTAGAGGCAAGCTGTTATTTTTTTGGAATCCTTCAAAGATGATTTAGTGAAAGAGGAGAATCCATGTAGATTTATTTTATTTTTAAAAAAAATTGCTATATTGGGTTATTCTGAGACAAGAATATTTGAATTCTACAAGAATAATTTGTGTTTTTGAAATAGGAAACACTGATCAGAAAAGTGTAGAAAAAGCTGGACATTTTTGGCAGCTTTTTCATACATATTCATGAGTTCATATGAGCAGATTATCCTTTGTCTGAGGTCCATGTTGGGCTTTTGGAGAGTCTATGGAAATATCTACTCAGCATTTTTAGCGGACAGCTAAAACTCCCCCGCAAGAGCATCCGCCTCTGAGGAGACAGCGAGACAAAGGGAGGCCCATGCACATCGAAACACCTAAACAAATGGGTTGCCTCTGTTCAATCTATGGGTCATGAAATTCAAAGTACCAGTATAAAGGCTGCCATATGGAATTGGTCTTTAATGTCATTTCATCTTGAGTGAATTCACAAGTAATTGCACACGCACATGGAACTTTAAAATAGGTTTAGAAATTGTAGTGTATGAGTTGATGGTCAGTGTTCCTCAGACATTTCCAAAGACACAGCAAAAGCCAGTAATCTAAGTCTGGCTCTGCTCACTCCATTGTTTGAAAATGCTGGGGTCTATGACAAAATATATTTTAGCAATAAGAAAACTATCCTTTTTACTGCAATATGTTTCACCACTCACATTCCACTCCCTCTTGGTTCACTCTGTCCTTCTGTTTTTCACATAAGGACATGGATATTCTATTTTTCACTCTGGCATGACAGAGGCTCCATATTAATTTTCCTAAAAGCATAAACACCATGCACAAGTACTGGCTGCTGAGTTTCATCCAATTGAGTCACTCAGAGGATTGGTATGAGGGAGGCAGTCAGCTGAATCTGGATAGGAGCCTTAATTAGTCTGGGTCTTGTCTGCTCTCAGCAATAATGAAAAGGGAAAGGCCTCCTCCCTCTGACCCGCTCCTCAAACTCCATACGGTCAGAATGAACTCCGCCTCCTTTTAATGACCACTGGGAGCAGGGTGAAACAACACCAAGTCCAGACTGGGAATGGCTGCCCTGTCAATGAGGAATGACAATGAAGTGGGAACTGATGGGCTGGAGATGCAAGTGAAGTGCGACCATTTAGAGCCAAATCAATGACAATCTTTATCCGTCTACTGCATCACTGGTTTTCTATTGATGTTTCCTCAAGTGGATCTCAGTCAAATGCTAAATTCAAAACACCGACATTTTGTAGTGTTTTTACTGCACAATTCTCGTCCATATATCTTATCATTCACATTGTGCCACTCCTTTGTTCTCAACATTTCATATGCTGTTTGCAAACATCCTTTACAAGCCATTATTTTCTAATTACTGGGATCAAGGTAGCAACATACATTAACAAAACAAGAACCAAGAACAAGGCTTTCGTACTGGAAGAGAATTAACAGGAGGTTCTACTCTAAAAAAAAATATTAAAAAAAAAAGAGAATAATGATTTTTTTTTATTACATAGGCAATGCGCCACAAGCTGTTTGTGGCCAGAGGTGATTTTATTAACAGCTCCCTCTCTCCCTCTCTATACTCATATATAAGTCATGAAGAGACTCTCATATGTCTCGTCCAATCCATCCCTTTATTCATCACAACACATCTCCCCTGGGTACCTGACGGTGACAGATTAGGGGGTTCTCTCATAGGACAAAGAGCCAACACGAGACACCCCTTTCCTCTCCTGCAGGTATCCGACTATATCTACCTCCGACGCACATAATTCACGGACATCCTCTGGGAGCGGTTCTGCACAAATAAAATGGACTGTGGAAACGCTTGTTAGTGCCTTTTCTCGTTCGTGCCTTTGAATATAAGATGTACGATCTGAGGACTGAGCGACACTGACGTAAATGATGTATTGCCGTGGTGTCACGGTGCAGCCATGTCATTCTGTAGTCTCTGCTTATTCCAAGTTTTTTTTTTTTTTAAATGCATGGAGGACATTGACAATATATGTGTTAGAGGATCGGCCTTGAGTAAGGTTTAAAATCTTGGATCTGTTAAAGCGTGATGCCATCTCGACACTCTCTCTTATGTGACCCGGTACTATTGCAGAGAGAGCAATTAAAATCCATACAAGCATGGCTGCCTCATCATCTCATGGCCCCTATATAACAATGTCACAGGTCTGCGAGTTCCTGAGAGGGCTTATTAAGGTGTCAGACAAGCTGTGAACACTTGGCGACTTAAAAGTCAAAAGACTAACAGAGGGAGGGGTAGTGAGATTATTCCTTTCATGCAGTGTCAGCAGAAAGCATGTGTTTCTTCCCAGACCCTCGCCAGCCCCGAGAGCTTCTGAAGGATGTAAAGCCTTAATCTTGTCAAAAGAAATGTATGCATATGCGCCCCTGCAACATCCCCCACTTTGTGTAACAGCGACAACTTCATTTGTGTTCAAACACAACAGACGCATCTAATGAGGAGGCGGCTTCCACATGCATCGCTGCTGTACGCTGTGTTATTAAGACAGTGAGTTGTCCATCAAATACAATTGGCTTTGTTAAAACCAGTCAAAATGAGACAATAACAAATACAGGCAATAGCACTCGGCCGATAACATTCTACAGATGAGGTTGACATCCCTGGGATGACACTGCCCTCTGCCAGAGATGGATACTGATTGGAAAAAAAGCACAAGGTCCCAATAAGACAACTTTTTTTTTTTTTTTTTTAAACTTCCTCCTCATTAATCACTACAAGTAATTAGTCATTACTAAAAAAAGTATGTCAGCACAAGTGATTAAAGGTTAAAATCTTCACCAGTCCTGACCCACCTCAGTCAAACATTGTTAAATGAAACCTTATTTTAGCGAATGATCAAATCAAACGCCTGAAAGCTGTTACGATATAGTCACAACCTCACAGCAATTGAAACAAACGCTGTTTGTGGACTTGTATTTTTATCTGCAACGCATCATCTGTTCATCTTTTTTTGCAATAGTGTGACACAAAAAACGTGATATCTCTCTATAATGAAAACATCATGTGAAATAATGATCTCAAAGTAGGATTAGCCAAGGGGTCGATCAATAAAATCTACTGGGAAGAACTGATAAAACGCTATAGCAGGCTTAGTGGTATGTTTCAACACAATGGAACCCTTCAAGCACCCACAGGCACACTCTAGACATGACCTTTCTTTATCCCGTATGCTTTCCTTCTATCGAATCCTGTACCATTAAAGAAGTCCAACGCTGAATTGTGTTGTAGACATGATAATGACAATATCCTTACTTACATTTCACATCGTTAACCTGAAGTCTCTCAAAACATTAAAAACCTGTGTCTACTTCTGTGACATTTGACCCCTGGAGTGTAGGCTGCATGTATCCATTTCCATTGGAGAGAAAAGCTAGAAGAGCCGTCTTTTGACCTCATAGGTTGAAGGGGGGCCTGAGTACTGGACACCATAAGGTCTATGATAGTGTTCCTCAACAAGGCTTTACAAGTCACACTGAATACCTGTTAGAGATACATCAATCCAACAGACCAGTAGCGACTGAATCCCACTTCTCTCCTCCAGGCAGAGACCATTCCCCATCATGAGATGAAGCAAGGTAGTCAGGAGTTTAAACCCACCAGCAATTTGAGACAAGGACTAAATGATACGGTCATGTGACAGGGAGGAAGCTGTAGGATGATTCTAAATGTGTATCATCCCTGGGAGCACAACAATGGATGTAAACATCGTTCTCAACAACAGCCTCACTCACAGTTCGGTCTGAGCCACAGCAAATCACCACAACAACAAGCAATAACTGAAGTAAGAAGATTGGCTCTATAGTATATTGTGTCACATATGCAGAACATATAAAGTGACAGTGATGCCCAAAGGTCATGACCCCCCGCATCAAGTGAATGTGACACAATGTATGACCTTTGTTCCTCAGAGAGTCTGCACCTCATGCAGCCAGACAGCCGCCAGACAGACCGACAGACAGACAGACAGCGATGTTTGGCCTGAGATGTGGTGAGAGACACTCCAGAGAGTCCCGCTTTCACAGCCCTATTAATTATTCACAAATCATAACATGGCAGGTCAGCACCATGAATTCATACACACAGTACACACACATCGCAGGCACAAATAGACAAACAAAGAACCTTATGACTAAAAGGAGATCAGACACTATCAACAAAAGGAAAAGGCACAATTTTGCTCAAAATCAACAAATAGATAAACTCCTATAACCTTCTAACTATTGTTTTAATTCAATATAAGTGATGAACAATAATACCAAACAAATCATCAGAAATGAATATCAAATACATTATAACCAATTTGATCATTTTCAGAAAATTACTGGCCAAGTTATGGTTCAACCTGATTACCATGTCTTCCTTACAGACCCACTACTCCACTTTCTCTGTTCCCTAAGGTACAAATAGGGCCAATGATTACCTGTAGAGTTACTGCAGCACTCTACATTCACCAATAGATCAGAGCCACCACCTCTTACTAGCGAATGAGAACTAGTGTGAACGAGTGAACTAGATAAGTGTATTTTCAATGTGTAGCAGTTTGTTCAATTGTTTTTTTCTGTTGTCATGGCAAGACACATTCATTCAACCAGCCAATAAATGAACCCACAGCTGTGGATGAACCATCTTATCAACGTTCTATTGTCGTGCTGCTGTACTTGGCTGATACAATAGTACCAAAGTAGTCATTTAACACGTTTGAGACTGACATCATCCTGACTCACATGGAAAGTGAGAGAGTAGCATACGTACCTGTCATTCTGAGAGGTTCATTCTAACCTAATCTGAGAGCGTTAACATTTTTGGATGAATAATGGGGAGGATTTCATCACTTATTAAAATAATGTTCAAGGATACTTATATGTTAGATACACATATAGATTTTCCCTGGAAACCAAAAACAAAAATAGACCGTATTGGCTTTATATAGAGAACAACACGTGGAATGTCTCTCTGAACTATGATCTATGCCAAAGAAGATTATGGAGATCTGATGATTATCATCATCTTCCCAGTAAAGCCTCCTCTCTATATACTATACTCTATTTGTGAACTAGTATGTACATGTGAGGATTAGCTAACACTGGATGCTATTTTCCAGCTACAGTTTCACCAACTCTTCCTCTGTTGTACAACAACAACATGCTCATGTTCCTATAAACAGCTTAACGTATCCAGCACAAGACGTGAGTGATTCATCACACTCTAATCAAAATGTCGACTGCTGCACTTATATACACTTACTGGTTATTAAACGGTGGAACTAATAAGGCAGCAGAATACCCATCGGGCCCCCACTGCAATTAATGCTGCAATTATAAACAATAATCTGAAAGTGACAGCCCCCACTGGACAGAAACAGCCAAATAATAATTTCTAATGCACCATTTAATGCTGCCTCTCGGTTGCTGTGGCCACTGATTGTCTCCCAGGTTGTGTGATGACAGATCATTATGGGTTTCCACCACACTGTAATTGTGGCCATTGGGTAATGAAATGGTGGGGGCAGGAAACACAGCAAGCAAGATTTGTGCATACATTACGTCTGAATGATGCAATCTTGTCTTCTATGGACACATTCAAATCATTAGGCGATGGAGTCAGTACAGAGGAATGAAAACTTGTAGTTGATTCTTCTTTGTAGGGGCAGCTATAAAGACAATATAGTAAAACATGCCCATCATTTATGGTGAAAACAAGGGCAGGAAATGGGTCTGATAGGTCTCTGTGAACTTGACCTATGTCAACAATCAACTAACCATTATACCCTTGGGTTCTACTGAGTTTGTAAGAAATCTGAAGTAATGAGCTTAGTCTTTTTGAGCTATTGTTCAAAAGAACGGGAAAGGTTAGAGTCGACCCTGAAAACCATAATGTCTCTGGCCACCGGCGGTTGCAGGCGCCGAGTCCTAAAAAGGTAAACATTTTGCCAGATTGCCGAGTGCCACGTCTGTTGTTCCAAAAACGTGTTGGTAAAACATTGTGAGGTGTCAGTATAAAGGGATCATGAAATCATTGCCATGGTGTTGACATTGCAATAGTCACACTGCCTCTACCCTCTTCCACGCATACCTAGGCCCAAACATTCACCCATGTTCCACAACACATCATCCATACTTACCTTGCGTATCCCTTCCACTTCAAAGCCATTGAGGTTTGCATACAGCGAGTGGTGCCTCTTTCCCAGCAGTGATGTGTAAGTGACATTAGCTGTGGTCGGAGCTGCCTTGTCCAGGAGGTCATGTTGTGAGTTGACCTGCTCCTCTGACCTCCTGAACCCCTGTGCCTGTTGTCCGGGGGCATCCACATCCTCAGGACTCTCCATGTCTGTGTGTGCAGGCTGAGGCTGTTCAGGCGGAGTGCACAGGTCATACATCACTCTCTGTCAAAGTCAAACAGTGCACATGGGGTCAATATGACCGCATGGGGTGTCCAGCCCAGACCAAGCCATCACTGGCTTTTCATTTGCTGGGGGCGGAGATGACAGGGATCAGCTGTAATGGGTCGACTTCAGATTGGTAACGATGGGATGTTCCTCTTAACTCTCCAGCTGTTCATAAACAGGGCTGCTATTTTCACAGCTATGGTGAAGAGTCTGTTTTTGCCATGATTGTCAGAGATGAAACAGGTTCTCCATGCAGTGAAACTGAGCTGACAGGAGTCTGTGTCATACTCAAAAACACAGTCAGCAGCATGTAAACCAAGACTTGCACATGCTACATACTCCTCTCCAGTGTGATGTTTTGAAAAATGAGTACATGAGCTCTGAAGGGATCTTACATCATTTCAGACTTGGCTTAACACTGCAGTTAATGTCATCGTCCCAACAGTAGTCCTCAGCATCCTGTTATTAGAATTCATCACAGAGTCGCTTTCAGATTCAGAGTCCTGCTTTCTGTAGCTTTTCCAGAGCCCATTTCATCATGCCTTACCGCTCTGTCTGTCGTCTGAGGAGGGTTTTCATGAAACAGAAAAACAATGCTTCTTATCCTACGTGACAATGAAAGAGCATATTTAGGCCCGAGTAAACAAGACGAGACGTGCGACGGAGAAGGGAATACCAGAGGAAGGATTTAACAAACAGGTCTCCACTCCAGTTGCCATTCTCTCAGTCAGCCTGGGATGCGAGAGGCATGTTGACTGTTCAGCAGCAAGTCCGTCCTTGTGGATGCGGCGGTCTCAAAAACATGTGATCCAGATGCTAGCAGACTCGACGGGGCTGCTTTAATCCCATCTCGGTTACAGCGCCATAAAGGTGAAGAAAGAGGACGAAGGGAAAAATGTGTGTGTAAGACAGCGAGTGTTGCCGAGAGGAGGGGGGCAGGGAGGACTGCTTCAATCGTCCTATCACAAAAAGGCAGGCTTAGAGACGGGGCCCAATCATTACCTCAACCAGAGCTCGTTTCCATGGAGATGACGCTGGAATGATGTCGACCGCCTATTGACTGCTCAAGAGGCAGCGCACACTGCAATGTAGGCTGGCTGCAGGAGGCAGGCCGGGGTACAAGTGTGTCCAGTGAGAACTACTTGTAGTGTTTTACTGCAGTTGTCCACAATAGACACTACTTACAACTGACACACTAGTGAATGTTACCAACAGTTAACCAACAGACGTTAAAAAGATAAAATACGAGTATAACCTGCTGATTTATTTAGCCTTACTGCCCTTTGCTTTACTAGCAGCTAATATCAAGTCCTTCAGCTAATTGTCTATTAAATGGGCAAGGTGTCGTAATACTGTAAATCCCAGTAACAAGCAGTGGCCTGAATCCACGCCAAGAGGGAGAGGGGTTGTTAAGTTATTTGAGATGGCATCTGGTTAAACCTTCACACAACCATGACAAACTATACATGGTCTAAAAGCATGATGTCAAACAGTCCATTCAGCATATACCAATTTGAGATCCTAATTATACTGAGACTGCTGCTTGTTTACAAACATGTGTGTGGACAAAGCACACATACAAACACACCATTCTATTCACCGTTTCATAGTGTATATGCAGCAACAAAGACAAAGCAACACACACACACACACACTTGCACACAATATTTTTAGCATGGAAGTTATTGGCATGGGCGAGGAGGACACTAACTTGCACTTTGAAAAGGTCATGGAGGAACAACCGTAAAAACGATTCAGAGCAACAAACTTCAGGAGACCCATGATACTTCACACTTCCCATGAATATTCCCAATTATAAAAGCCACAAAGGGTAAAATGGGTAAAACATGCATTAAACAAAAAGCCAAACAAAAGCCAGTCGCATCTGCTTGATGTTATCCTATCTATAATAACGTCCATGCCACAATGAGGATGACGAAGGTGCAGAAATCTGATATAATACCAGAGCCCAAGATACACACTTAATATGTAGACCACACGTCTCAGACGTCACATTACCAGAATTGTTCGAGCTCATGTTACATCACATACAGCTGACCACGAGAAAATTCCAGGACAACGATAAGGATTACAACTGACTGAAGCCTGAAACCACCATGTTTATGATGGCTCATTCTGAGTATGACAAAAATGTTCCTTATGTAGAGCATATAGAATCATGTATGGAGGTTTTGGATTAGATTAACAAAATGATGAGTCTTTACCAGTCAGTTCGGGCTAATACATATCCCCCGTCTCTTGGAGTCAAGAAGCTCTCATTTTGTGCTGACGCTGCATTTCAGCAACCTCTCATTATTAATTCCAGCGTGCTCACAAGACCATGTCTTCAGGAGCCCAAGGAGTGAAACCAACCCCTGTGTGAATTCTACAGTACAGCATATCTGATCGGCCTCTGTGTAGTTCTCAGCATAAATCTCTAAACCTCTATCTATGTGGCGGGGTAAAGCGAAATCATAGCTTAGAGCAACAGAGCTCATCACATGCTACAAATAGCTACACACCAACTGAGCATACACATTCAAAGAAAAGCATCCAGTCAGCAGTTATGTCTGCATTGAAACTGAAAGGTCCATTAAGCCATTTAACCAGGCCCATCGTGGCTGTGTGACATTGACATCCTATCACACTAACATGATATGTCAAATCTTGCTCGTCTGTCTGTCATGTAACTTTGATGCAGACTATTGATTAAATGAGTCTGGCATGAATTATGTCCACTCAATTGAGGCAGAGAGGAAAATGTTGATGTGACCACTGTTCTGACTGCAACATGCAAAAATACCCCTCTGCTCTTTTCCCTTTCTTTGCGTTGTTTTGTTGAGCCAACTGTAAAAGTACAGTTCTGTATGATAGGTTAATAGATTAATTAACCAAAAAACAGAATAAATGATAATGGACTGCTTGACAGAGACAGTTGAATATAGTGTCCCGTGAACAATCGTAGAAGTCCTTCTTAGACACAGTAATTCTGAATGGAGGTCACATCTGAACCCCCTTAAAAATTCATTTCAACCCAAGGCCAGCTGCTGTAATACCAAGGGTGATGCCTCTGCAGTGATGTGAAAGAAATATAAAACTAAAGCTGGGTAGGTTGGCATTGGCGACCATGTTGCTTTGATTAATTATTGATTTTCATTTTCATTATTAATCTTCTTCTCAATGAAAACTTGACCCAAAATGTAGGAGACAGGATCCTGTTGGCCAACGTCTGCCTCTCTAGGAAAGACAGGAAGCAACAGAACCTGATAAACTCTTAGTGACATTACAGAACTACAACTGAGATGCACAGACATGTATTTTTCATGAAAACATCATCTGTCATATCAAATGCTCAAATGAGACTATATTTGGCAAGCTCATCACTGTCAATGAGATTCTTCTCTCAATTGATTTGACCAGATTAAATAAAGGTCAAATAAAAGCAGCCTGGATAATTTGTCTGTGTGTCTCCTATAATTTATCTCGTGCAATACAATAATACCTGTGATTTCCAGTAGGACTGTGGGGATGTTTTTCATTGAGATGGTCCATGTTTTCTTTACCTTGGCATGGAGCTGTGGTGAGACATGTGTAGAGTGTCACGGGATTTCACACTATTTCATACATTTCTCAACGTGGTGGGAAGACATCAGCAGGATGAAGAGCATCTGAGGCCACTCATATAAATACAAGGTACAATACCCAGCATGTTTACCTTAATCTATGAAAAGAAATGCACTTGTCATAATGGGGATTTCCATTCATTTGGCCTGGACACCAATCAGTGTTTAATGCTGATCAATTTCAATGCATAAAGGAGGAGCACTAAAAGCAAATTACAATAAATCCTACAGATCCAAATATCAGTTTCTGACAGCACATACTGTATTTTATAAAAGGCCATACATATTGAGAGTACTATGAAAACACCTCATGTCTTACCTCCATGTTTCTGTCCATGCATTTGAGAGTGGAGGACTCATCTGATCCGGAGCACTCAGTGCAGTCGGGGGGCTGGTCGTCCCAGCCGGCATGTGGAGTGTTGTGAGGGTGACAAATTTTCAGAGAGTCGCTCTGACAGGTGTCCACAACTGTGGCGGTGCTGCAGGGGTCAGCTGCACATAAGACCCTGCCTGGAAGGGGCTTGCGCTGATCTGGTTTGCCGCTCCCTCTCGGCGAATGGGAGGCACTCGGGGATTTCTGGAGTCTCTGACAGGATTTATCTCCGTCCTCCCGAGTTGGCCTTCGAGAGAGACTTTTTAAAATGTGGCTGGGATGTCCTGCTGTCCCTCGGCCCTGCAGCGCTCGTCTGTGGGTGTCTAGCAAATGGCAGAGGAAGATGGCTTTTTCCAGCTCAAAGTCCTGACGCTGATGCAATTTATAGACCGCCTGCTGGCCATGTATCTCCTCATAGAGAGTCAGCAGCAAGACCTCCAGCTTTTTGTACGTTTCAGCCCTGTACAAAGGAGGAGCCTCCTTCCCTGAGGATTCACGGTTGCAGCGTTGTTCCGTGTCTTTAATGTTCACGTCTGTAGGCGCCAGACGCCCGTGCCTGTCCTCGTGGAACCCACGCCTGGCCGTCACTTCCCTCACAGCTCTTTTCTGTTCCCGCTCCGCTCGTTCTCGCAAACGCCTCAGCTCCGCACAGAGGTGTCCACTCGCCCGCTGTGTCCGGCTCTTCTCTACCTCCAAGTCGGCGCGCAGCCTCTCGAGCTCTCTCCCGTAGTCCGTCTGGCACCGGCCGGGTTTCTTGGAGGACAGAGCCAGAGGGTTATCCCTGTCTTTCCGCATGATGCCTCGTTCATAGCACAACATGTGAGGAGAGGTGAGGCAGACTTATTTCAAATGGTGAGGCCCATGCAGGAGAGTAGAGAGGGGATGGAGGTAGGTGATGAGAGAGTATCACAGACATGCAGCATGCAATTATCAGCCCAGGTCACAGGCCACTGAAAAGATGAGACAGTGAAGAATTCAGGAAAAATGGTCAAGAGTTATCGTTTTAGATGAGTATATTAGCAAGAAAATGAATGTTTGTAGTATGATGAAAGAACAGGTGCATCATAAAAAGAATATATCATTCAAAAAATGAATTATTTCAAGCTTTTGGTTTTAATTGTGATGATCATCACAAACACTGAAATCTCTTTGTAGACGCTGTCTACTTGGACCAACAGCTGAAGCTAATGTGGCAACACAAATAATCACCAATAGTGATTTAGAATCCATGGCTCTCCACTTTTCCACATCAAACATTGTGTAAAATCAACTTTCATAATAAAAAAAAAAGAACTTGAGCAAAGGTCCAGTTCTTTGATAGATGATGGTGCCAATATGATCTCTGGTCTCTGAGAGGCTTGATGCTGGCTATGGGACGATTGTAGTCTGCTGAGAGTGATGTTCTCCAACCCTCCTCAATCTGCCTCAGTGGACAATTGTTTCCCATTCTGCAGTCATCAAAGTTGTTTGTGGAATTTTCCTATCAGACTTTTAACTTCCAGTTTAAGGTCATTGCCCATTGGATAAAGCACTTTGTGAACAGCCAGTCCACTCAAATAAGATAGAGGGTGTCACTGATTGTCTTATAAACAACTGTAAAGTCAAGAGTTTTCCACATGACTGTAGTTGCATGAACCAGATTAGGTCATGGGATGCAGAATGCCATTTCTGTTTGAACAGTTAGTTATTTTTAAAATCCATAATGATTGAAGTCTCTGAGCGCTTTGTTGGGGGAGGGTGTAGAAGTGATGTGGGCAAACAATACACACTCACACAAAAACTAGATGTTGTGTTCTTTCGTAACAACATAATGTAAATGTGATGATGACGACATGTTCAAACAGGTGTTAATTGTTAGATCATTTTCCTAATTTTCTATTAAAAGAGGTCAACACTAAATAAATCCACTGGTATTAAATAATTGGCAATCATTTGTTTTTACGCTGCTTCGACTGTTATTACTTTGTGGAAGAGGGGGTTTTCCATGATGCATAATCACGTCAACATTTACACATGACAATGTGTAAAACAATGACACAAAGACATTCTCTAAAAACATCTGCTCTGAATCAATAGGGCCAACACATGGTAACACAACATTTTCAGGTAATAACAAATTGACGAAAACATACTTATCAATTCAATATGACATCTCTGTTGATTGGTTTCTCTAAATCCTGCAATCCACAACTTCAGAAGTGAATACGGTTACAGAAAAGTATATCCATAGCTGTGTGTGTCCAAAGTACAAACTATATCATTTAAATCCATTACAATGATTCGTCATCATTGTAATGTTTACATGAGGTTAATAGAGGATGAGATGAGACAGACCTCACCGCCTCTGAGCACACGAGCCCATCAAAACAAACAACGTGTTAATGGAGGCCATGTCTGGGAGCTGGACCTCCAGCTGAGGATGCAACAGGTGAACCGTTAGCTTTAATTATCTCGAGCCACTTTTACCATCACTAGCCTGAATTAGCGTCCGCATGCGGACACAGGCTCGCGGCTCATGTTACACACAGGGTGTGAGTGTGTGTGTGCGTGTGTGTGTGTGTGTGTGGAGGAGGGGGGGGGGCTCCTTCTGTGAACAGCTAATTAAATTCTTTCACTTCGACAGCCTGATAATTGATAAATGATGAAATGGGACAATACATAACCAGTCCTGACAAGCTAACTACGTCCCGTTAGCCGCTGTTAGCTTCCCGATAAGTTTCCCAGCGTCAAACTCACCTCTCAGCAGCGGCACTCTGGTTCTTGTACTTCACGTTTTCTCAATGGACGAATCCGACTTAAACCGAAATCCCGTCCGTCCACACTACAGTCACCGTTGTGGCGACACGGAGACCGCTCCTGTTGCACGTTAACTGTCCGTGGAGCCATGCAACACAGTTTGTTTATATGTCAGAGTCGCACACGTCAGGCTGCGTCCGCTCTGCTGGTCAGCAAAGGAGCCGTGCTGCGTTCACGTACCCCGGGTTCATCCCGCAGTTCAAAACGCTTTAGCTGTCGACTTTGTGACAAAACGTCTCCTGATATCTGAATAATTTCCCTAATAATAATCATTAACGGTTTTTGTGTGGTTAGAAACACTCTTTGTATAGATTTCAATTGTTTGTTGTGCGTTTTAACAAATGATGTCAACATTACCTAAACCAGTGAAGGCGATGTGATCATTCATACCAACCAACTGGTGAGAGACGGGCGACAACTAGTGGCAGCAAAGCGGAAGTGCAGAATTTCCCACTGTTGACCGTGTCAGTGCTATATAATTTCCATTTCCATTTAATTTGAATAGTTGTTGACTCATCTTAAAAACTCTTGGTTTTGATTGATGTCAAATTCAGTCCAGTGAATATGTGTTTTGCGGATGCAGTATTTTATAATTTAATGTCCCCTCAAAGAAGTTCTATTGTACACAGTGTGTACATTGAGAGGAACAGTTTAATCAAACCTATATAATCTATTTAATTCTTTAAATTTTACAGCAAATCTGATCCTAAAAATGAAAAAAAGAGGCATAAATTAGTACAAGCGCATGCATGCAAAAATACCTATCATATATAAACAAGGCTGTGCATCAAGTTCAACGTGGGGTCATTTTCTACAGCATCTTTTCACTATGAGATTGATATTCCCTGGCTTCTATGTGTTGGCTGGGTTTTTGAATGCTGTTCGTATTTTATGCCGACTCACTGCAACACTGCCAGGTTCATTAGAGGAAGTGAACAGAACACAGCGAATATTAAATACAATTTGTCATGCACTTGTAAACATGCGTTTCTAATCAAAACACTCCATGTTGTGCAGATTCCAGTCTTACTCTAAACTGCCATAACAATTTATCATCCATCACCTCATACCAGCACATTATTCTCACATTAATGTCACAGAGTTTGGACAAATGAGAAATAGGAAAAGGCCCAAAAAATATATATTAATTCGAAATTTTAGGCAGCAAACAAATCAAACTTCACAGTTACTGAGGAAAACAATGTGACTGCATGCTTCTATTACCATCACGAGTTTTAATAACCCCAGAGACCTTGAGAAACTCTTACGGAGATCTCATGACTTGGCACAGGAAATGATATGGAAATGTATAAATCCTCAAAGGTATGTACGTCCTCCTCCACGCCGCCTAAGATCCATTACACAGGCAAAGTGCATGTCTGACCACAGCGTGTCCACACGTATCACAACACCTGCTCTCCCTCCAAGAATTCTGTCCTAAAATAAACCTTTTAAATGAACTTCTGTTACAGCTATCGTGATCATCTCCGATGGCCTGTGTTCACTGTGAGAGAGAGAGAGAGACACAGGGACAGACAGAGAGAGGGAGCTTCAGCATACCGCTGTCTCTTATCAGGGTGTCCTTGGGCCGCTCCCTCTCTAATTTCCATCTACATCTGCTCACGTGGGGGGTGGGGGGGGACTGTAGGAGAGAGGCAGAGAGAGAGAGAATGATAAAGAGAGAAAATCCGGTCATCCTGCTGCAAGAGTTCTTTAAAAGGCGCAAGTGTGTAAGACTTTGGCCATTTCTGTCACCGCTAAAAAAATATATAAAAAATACTGGCATTCAAATCAAATTTTAATCACATTTTCTTTTTCCACGACCCTAAATGAGCCCACTAATGTATATTTACATGAGGAGCGGGTCCTCTCCATGGGGGCTGCCATGTTTTTACAGTAGCCCAGAGTGGACATACAAAGCATCGTTTGTGTTTTAATAACAACCGAAGGTTCTCCTTTAAGCTCGGAAGGGTGAGGGAGAGGTGATGGAAAACAACATGCAACTTCGCCACCAGAGGTCCCCACGTCGTACACACTGCACCTTTAAATCACCTCTTCAAAAGGGGTGACAAGCTTGTTGTTGTCGTGTCTCTGAGGGATTTGATCGTGACCTCTGATGTTGCATATTGCTGCTGAGTCATATTCCCAAAACCCATGGCCGCGTTCATTTATGGTGACTGGCCTTAAATGTGTCCATTCTGTGGCACCGTGAAAACACAGCGACCTCTGTGCAGAAGATCCAATACAGAGATACGCACATTACATCATACCTGGACCTGCTCTACCCGTCATCTCAGCCATCTGTGTTGTGTCATTCACAAAAGCCTAAAGAAAAGGAGGCTTTAGTGCCTCGTTATACTCGGTCTGCTTTCTTAACGTAACTCAGGGGGCTTCCTGTTATCGCTGATCACTATCATCTTAACATGAAAACAGGACTAACATGTAACTGATACCAAAGCCTAAAGGCATTTCCTTACAGTGGCCCCGAGGTTATGTAATTATATATAGGGCTGCACCATCATTCACTAAGGACACCCCCCCCCCAAAAAAGACAAGCAGGTTAGATTAAGGTTACCAACATCATTCATTCATTCATCTGACTTCCTTTATGTACAATATCTGTTTACATATTCTCAGATTATTGAGACATAAAATCAATATATTAGCGGCGCGGACACGTTTTCTGATATGTGTCACAGTTTTCAACATCTGAGTCATCGAACACCACTTATCTCCATGACCCACTTAAACTGATCATCTGGGACAAAGGTGTCAGGATGTCATGTTGCCCCATCTGTGTCTGGCTCAAATGGAACACTCTTGCATCATATGTAACAAAAGCATTTAGAGCCCCCCCCCCCCCCCCCCCCCCCCCCCCCGTCCTGGACTCCGAGGCATTTATGCTCATCTATAGGTTTCAGGTCCATGTTATACTGTAGGCACGTAGATACCCTCCACATGGACACGCAACCTCTGTGAGACCACACATTTATGTAAAGTGGACTCAGGGGACACGTACACCAGAGGATGAATCATCAACGTGCTGATCGAGAAAAAAAAACTTAGATTTGCATAATTACATAATTGTAATCATTCAAATGATTTCCTGGATTGTGTGTGTTTGAACTATACTGCATATGTGTGTATTATGCATTTGAATGGGTTGGTGCATGTGAAGTGTGAATATGTATAGATATGTTTATATGTATTGTGTATGTGTAACTAGTATCTATATGTATGTGTGTTTACATATGTATGAATGTCCATTCTTTAAATTGCCCATATAGTCCTTCTGTTTATAATATTCTACATTCAAAATATTTCATAGATATTGAGGTATTCTACATCTATATTATGTATAGTATACACACAAAATGGAATGTATTTGTACTTTGAAAAAAATGTATAGAAATGTATCCTATATGTATCTATATGTATACGCATATATGTAGAAAAACGACAGTCCATCACTACTGAAAGAACTGAAGGTCAGTCAGTCTGGAAAATTGCAAAAACGTTGAATGTATCCCCAAGTGCAGTCGCAAAAACCATCAAGCGCTGTGACGAAAACTGGCTCACATGAGGAGCGCTCCAGGGAGAGGAAGACCGAGAGTCACCTGTTCATCTGAGTCACTAGCCTCAGAAATCGCAAGTTAACAGCATCTGGGATAAGAGCCCAGATAAATGCCACACAGAGTTCTAGCAGCAGACTACATAATTCCATGTGTTCATTCATAGTTTTGATGCCGTTGGTGAGAATCCACAATGTAAATAGTCATGAAAATATAGAAAAACCATTAAATGAGAAGGTGTGTCCAAACTTTTGACTGGTCGTGTGTGTGTGTATATATATATACATATTATCATACTATGGTTTGGACAACCATACAACAACCTACACCTCTGAAGGATTTAACTTCACAACAAAATCCAATATCTATGACTATGCATCTACTACAGCAGGTGTTTGCCAAAGCAACCAAACTTGCTTGAGGTACTTTTAAAATTGCCTATATGCACACTGGTATTATGTGTATGCCTCTTTATATACAGTCCATGGTGTATGCATGTCCTGTGTGTGTGCAGTATATCCTTCCACTATCTCTATACTGCCTTGCCCTGAGGTGATGGGAGGCGGGGAACACTGTGGACAGGTCTTCGCAGATTCTTTACAAAAAACACTTGAGAAGCAGGAAGATGAATCACTTTTAAAGGAAATGGTGTCATGGTGCCCACGAACGGGACACCTCTGCTTTCAGTGACGTATCGGTTTCAGGATTGAGATCAAAATACTGAAAACTGCTTCCACACAACTCACTACTACTATTGCTACATGTTTGAGCAGTATTTAATACAAAATACCATCGATGAATTAGAAAACTGCGTCAGACTCTTCAGGAGTTTTCTTTCATCTCCATCAGTGCTCATGACTGAAAATAGTAGTCCCACAGGGATCCGTTCTTGGGTCCCTAACTTTAAAAAAACAAACGCACAAGCTCCCTTTTGGTTACACTTTCTACATCCTCCATTTAAAGGTGCAGTGTGTAGGATTTGGAGACCTCTAGAGGTGAAGTTGCATGTTGTATCCATCCACCTCACCCTCACCCTTCAGAACATGCAGGAGAACCTGAGGTTGACTTCAGTTGTCACTAAAACTCAAAAGATGTTTACTGCGTCCACTCTGGGCCACTGTAAAAACATGGCGACCTCCATAGAGAGGACCCTCCCTCAAGTAAGTATACATTAATGGAATCATTTTAAGGTAAGGAGAAAAAAATTATACATTTAGGTGATTACAAATTCGTGAAAATGTCAACCTGTAACTGTTTTGTGATTCTTTTTAGAAGTGAAAGAAAATGGCAGAAATCTTACACTCTGCACCTTTAACCACAATGCTGCACAGTCGCTACCAGCGCCTCTAATGGATACCTGACATATAATGGCCGCTCAGCTCTGCGTGTGAGCTGGCGTACTTTCACAGTCGTATCCTGAAGGTTCAGGGAATGAGTTCAGTGTAACAGAATCCCTCATATTTTGACTGGACCCCTGATCCGGGTGTCATGGCCGCAGGGGGCGCTGAATTGGTCCTTCAGAATCCAAACAATGGCCACAGACGTCACACACGTTTCTTCACAGCTCGGGGAGGATTACCATGTGGAAGTCATCACAACTACTCAGCTTCACAATTCACAGAGGCCCCGGGCTTCTCCATGTTTGATGACAGTGTTACTGTAGTGACCCAGTGCAGAGGATCTCGTTTGTCTGAGGTATAAAGGCACTGACATAAGTAATCCATCCGTCTGTCAATCAGCCTGTCTGTCTGTCTGGCTGTCTGTCTGTCTGCCTGCCCATCTACTTTTCTGTCTGTCTGCCTGCCCATCTGTCGTTGTTGGTCACTCGCTCGGCGAATCTTAGTTTGTAAACACTGGCCCTTTAAAGCTGCATTACGGTTGTGGTTGTTGTAAGAATAGAATAAAATAGAATACAATAGAATACAATAGAATAGAATAGAACTGTATTTATCCCTATTTGGAAATTGTTATCATTATCATTATTATTCCACATTATTATTATTATAATTATTATTATTATTGCTGTTGGTGTTATTATTATTATTATCATCATCATCATCATCATCATCATCATCATCATTATTAATTATAATAATGATAATAATAAAGACTCAATTATTATTAGTAGTATTATTAGTATTTTTTTCATCCCACAATGGTCATTCCTTGATAACCGGAATTCTAAAAGACACACACACACACACACAAACATACACACACCTTGTGTGTGTGTGTGTGTGTGTGTGTGTGTGAGTGCGCTGGGATGAGTAGGAGCACACCTTCTGTGAGCTCTACCTGAAACTGGAGATGCAGGGGAACCAGTGAAGGGTTGGCTTTCATTATCTTTGTCTTTCTTTCTTTTTTTGGCCCCTCCCACTGCATCTTTTCTTTTGAACTATACATAGATATAGGGCGTTCAAATATTACCATACAATGCAGTGGTATTTAGTGTTTTACGTAATCTCTGTCTCTGCAGCCAGGTACTTATATAGTGACGCTGAGTAAAGGAGATGAAAGACCAAACAAACGAAGCTCTGGATGCTCCGAGTCTCCTGCCTCCATCTCTACACAGGCTTTCTGAGTGACTTGTGGAATTAAACTACCTGAGGACACTTTTACCACTTGTTTTGGGGAAAGGAAACCTTTATTTTTTTCTTCTTTTATTTTGGCAAAAGAATAAAGTTTTCAACACCAGGTATGTATTATATTTCCTTTCATTCTACTGAACATGAAGTGGCCGGTGTATCGGCTTTATGTAACTGTCAGGAGCATTTCATCAAGAGACTTTGTCAAATTATGGATTGTAGTTTAAAAGGATTATTTGTCATTGCAGTTGGTTTCTTTGTAACTGTCAATGTTTTGCAATATGAGAATGTTTACATAGTTTATATATTCAAACATAACAGTTACACAATCACATAAAAGGCTGACATTCAATGAGTAATTTTATCGATGAATGTCATTTTAATGTTTTGAAGATGGTATTTCTTTTTTTCTATTTGGTCACATCTCGCAAGACATTTTTTATTATTATTTATTTATCTATTTATCTATTTTCAAATTGATTTTTAAAAGGGCCCTTGTCAGACTCTGGATCCTGTCCATTAAAGACAGTGACAGTCTATTCTGGTGTATCATCAGACATTAAGGCTGTTTTTTGTGAAGCTGAGATCTTTCAGCTGTTTCTCAGCGCGGGGAAGTGAAAAGGGAGGGGAAGCGGAGCCGACACAAAAGGCAACATTATTCCCCAACGGATCTGTGCTACATCCCACCATGAATGGAGTATTGAAAAACATAACATTGGAGACTAGATTATTTTCCATCCCTCATAACTGAGCCATTTGTCCCGGAGTTTCGAGGGGTTTGTTGGTGCGGCCCCGTGAATGAGATGGCGGCGGTTCTGGTTCTCCACGATGGTGTTAAAATCCCCACCTCCCAATTGGACATATAATGTCCCCTCTGTGGGCCCTTGGCCCCTCTGCGCCGAACTACAGGGGCAACACAACAGTCCAGTAAAGATTAGACTGCTGTTGTTGTCTCGTGTTGTCATAGCAACAGAACATTGTTAACTTTCGGATTTTCTGCTTTCTGTACTTTCTTTTCTTTGCTTTCTTTTAAAACTCCTCCACCCCTTCACTCCTCCTGCCTCCTGCTCTGCGAGGAGACGAGAGGCGCCCCTGCACTCGGTGTCATCAGGTGCCTAAGCGTTTTGGAGGGTTCTAGTGACAGATTGCAGGAAGAGGCAGTTTATGCCTGACGATGGGGACCACAGAAAGCAGAAATGTCTTTTTGTGCCCCCTGGGCCCGGAATGTCCACTATCTCCAGGGGCCAATATCAAATTCTCCCCTCATCATCCCCTAATACACATTCCTGTGTAAGGTCAGGGGGGAATTCTGCATGGGTGAGGAGACAAACAACCCCAGGCTGCACAACACACTGAGGATCCACGATGGCAAAGTGCTTAACCACGCATTTAGCCACTGATTACTGGGACACACGAAATAAAATGTGTAATCAGGTCAAATAAACAGGGTAAACAACGAACAAGGGGGTTGCATTTTCATCATATAGTCTCCAAATCAGGTGTTTCACACAAAAAATACTAATCTTTGCTCTTTGAATACAACCTTATTGGTTTACAAATCTGTACCGTTTCTTCAATTACATCATCGCCCTTATTGTTTTCGTTTGAATCAGCTCATATTAGAACATAAACATCCTTCATCGCGGTATTTCACTAGTGAAGAATGTGGGGTATTGAGTGTCGGCCATGTTCCTATCTAACGCTGATTATTGAGTGACCGGCGGTGGATCTCAATATTCCCTGTCTGAGGGAAAATCCCCCCCGAAAGGTCCAAAGGCAGGTGCCTGCCTCTGTGGGTAACACAAGCCTGCATGTCCCAGCTGTTGATGATGCCGGGCCAAGCCTCGGACATTAACCTTCCTCAGCTCCAATGATCCTTGGTCCCACAAGCCCCGCCCTCGCCCTCTAGTCTCTGCTGCCAGGTCAGTGCACGGCAGCCATTTTGTACTTTCAAACTGCCAATGAAACCTAACGCTTCTGGGGTTCCTGTTATTGGCAGAAGCGTACAGATGTGCGACACCTCAGGCAGAGACAAACGCACTTCTGGCCTCTTTGGACCTAAAGTGTCCAACTAGAAAAGTGGCAAATGTCACCTGAATGTCCCAAAACACACAGGGACCTTTTTGGGCAAACTTGCGGAGCTCTAGATATGGGCCATCCTTGGTTTTAATATGGCTTACTTGACACCTATATCTTGGGTTAGGATAAGGTTTCACCCAGGTACCACTATTCAAAGCTGTATGTGGGCCAGATGTGGATGTGTGGGATATCTCCTAGTCTGCCAGGTACATCTTGAGTTCATAGTAAAGCAGTTGCATATCAGTGTCTGGGGTGTACGCTATTCTCGAAAGCCCAGCCCTGGATTTGATCATCGATACCTACCACAGCACAAGAACAATAGCTGCAGGCCCCATCAGAGAAAACAATCCAATACTATAATTAGGTCACTCTGAAGCACGACAAACATTGGGATCGCTTTGTAGCGCGTTGTAGTCTCCTCCTTCACTCAGAGCTGAGGACCTTACCTAGGCTGGATGAGAGCGTGCGGCTGTGTGTGTTGCAGGTGGGAGGTCCGTCAGGGAGCCATGCGAAGTCAGCGTGTGGTGGAGAGCGAGTGGAGGTGCTGGAATCCGGCCGCCTGGCTCCTGGTGACTCTGCTGGGGACCCTGATCTTAGCGGCCGTCAGTGTGCTGCTGCGACATGGTGAGTGTGTGGACAAACATCTGGGTACGAAATGAGAGTAAACGAATGAGGAAGAAGAAGAGACATTTTTCAGCTTGATTAAAGAGGATGACGTGAGATTGAAGTTTGGCGTTAAAATGTATTGAACTTGCCTCAAGCTCTAAAAGTAAAGTTTGAGGAGGAGTATGAGATTCCTTATCCGCACGTTTGAGGCTTTGATAATGCGTAAGAACGAGGTGTTCCTGGAATCCAACTCCCTGCAGATCACTGCCTTTGTGTCCTCAGTTACTGTTTGGCCTGTGTTTACAAGTGAAGCCTGGCTAAAAGCCCCGCAGCCACTTTAAAGGGCGCCGGGATCAATTCCACTCACTGGAAATCAACGTACAGAAAGCAGTTTGCCCAGATGTGCTGAGCTCAGCTCGTTTGTCGGTTCTCTCCAAATATGAGATTCACGAACGTGTTTTTGTCTTCTGTTTTCAGGGGATGTGAAAATAAACAAGCGAGACGTATCTGGTAAGTCACATTTTATAAGTATAGTGTATAGGATTTAGTGGCAACTTGTGGGGAAATTGCATTGTGCTGCCATTTGAGTATGACCACCCTTGATTCTCAACTGGTGGGTCGCGACCCAAAAGTGGGTTGTGGACCCATTTTCATTGGGTCGCCGAATTAAGAAAAAAAATCCTGTGCTTTTATTTTGAAGGGAATGCATTAGAGTGCCATCTATGCCCCTGTAATGCTAATAGACACCCACAATTTCCCAGATGGAGGAAAACTGGCAAAGTTTGTTTACATATGCCAATTGCCATGGCCAAATGTAAGTGCAACACAGACTACATAAAAAATATGGAGGACAAAAAAGGTCAAAAACCTCAGCGCACCATCAATTTGCACCATTGCCTCGATTTGGGTCACAGCTCATCATCATGGGGTGATGGTGAGTCCCGAAACCAGACCAGTTAAAATCCACTGTCCTAATGAATCTTCGGATGACTCAAAAAGGCAAAGGGACCTCTCCTAAAACCAATATTAGGTTCATCCATTCTTGGCTATTGTGGAGATGCGGAGGCCTCCATGGACAAAGACTTTCCTTAATCCCCAATCCCACGTAGTCCTACACTTTCCTTCACATATTCCTCAGAGAAGAGGAACTGTGTCCGATGAAGATCTAAACCTGAGGAGAAGTTCCACATGACACTGTTAACAGGTGTACTGACAGAACCCGAGGCCACAAATAGATATATGTTGTGTGTAAACACTGTACATGGTCCAGTGACACAAACAAGTGGGAGAGGCCTGTGAATTGACCCACATTGGATGTGATGGCTGAAAATAAGATCCCTCTTGTGTCTTTGTGAGAGGGTGAAACCTGAGATGTGAGCCTGCAGGCACCTAGATGTTTTCTTTACAGGCCCAGAAACTTCTTCCAGGATGACATCTTGGGAAAATTCATGTTGGAACAAGCACAAGTGGGGAAAATATGTGACGCACGAATGTACTGACTGAAAGAATCCAGTCTCCTTTGGACTGTGGTTGTCAGTTGTTTGCATTTGGTCTTAACCACTGCACAAATTGCAGTTTTTGACCTGATGGAGGAGCCATAGGGGGAAATGTTAGGAATCACTGAATCTAGTGGGACTTGTGCAATGCCCTGTGCGAAGACGCCTGTTTGCAATTTTACTTAGAGTGACATTTGTCATCAAATAATTTCACTGTAAACCATCACTTATTAATGTTTATGTGCTGAATGGTGTTTTTTATCAACATCATATGATCATTGGGGACATCTTAGTGTTCATCCTATCTGGATTATTTGAGTTGTGATGAGAAAGCAGCACAATGTGCAGACTCAAGTTCACAACTTTTTGAAATAAAAGCTCTTCATCTCAAGGGCTATTTTGCTGTTACTTTCTAAACAAACTGCTGTAAAGATTGGCAGTGGCTGAAGACATGTGGAGCACGGTCCTCTGACTGAAGGCACATTACTCAACCCACTCTGACAGCCATACACACCACTGGTCAAAAAGGACACCAACAACTTGGGCCTTATGCATGCTTTGCCTTTGCTGTTCACTACTTCCTGGCTATTATTGCTGAACCGTTGTGATGTCAAACTTGAGGCTCTAGTGATGCTTCAGTGAAAGAAAGCCCACAGTCAAACACAATAGGAGAGATGTTAGTCGCCTTTTCAGAACGGGTTTATCATCAGCGCAAAAACATCTCAAGTGATCCTGCAAAGTTTGAGTGGAAAAGTTGTTTTATCCTCTATTTTAGTCTGTCACGTTAACAGTGTGAACAAACCTCCTGTGGCAGCTACAGTCTGTGTCTAGTGTTACGGGAAAATAGATATAGAATGCTGCAACCATGGACGAGATCCTCATTTCAACAAATGATATGGCTATTCTCTCTCTCTCTCTCTCTCTCTCTCTCTCTCTCTCTTCCCCATATTCCTTCCTTCCTCCTGTTTCAGACAGTGACACGTCAGAGATGACACCATTTCAAGGTAAGAATGAGATATAAAGGAAAAGCCCACCGGCCCTGACACTCATGTTCTATCACATGCATGTCAGAATCCAGGACACCTCGAGGAAACCTAGCTGACTGCGTGTCAGGAGGCAGATCAGTGCTTGGGGCTTTTGAAACAAGGTCACTTTTCCAGCTCTTCTCAATTTCTCTAATCCCCATTTATTTGCCACGTGACCCCCCCCCCCCCCCCCCCCCCCCCCCCCCCCCCCCCCCCCCCCCCCCCGTGCCCCCCCCCCCCCCCCCTGCCCCCTGCACCACCCCCCTGCACCCTCCGCTCTTATTTTCAAGGAGTCACATGGTGGATTGTTTTACCTTAACCTGGCCGGATTAGACTTTGGGGATTTGTCTCTTGCTAATAACGATCATTACATTAGACTATTTCCTAGAAGCACAAAATGTTGCCAGAGCACGACACACAATTGTAACCACACATCCTGAACCCCACAAGAGAAACCCTGGCTGCAATTCTTCTCCCATGTCTCCAACAGTAAGACTGGTGAATGGACGGAACAGATGCGAGGGCCGAGTGGAGATCTTCAAAGAGGTATGGGGCACAGTGTGTGACGACGACTGGGACATGGTGGACGCCAGCGTGGTTTGCCGGCAGCTGGAGTGCGGGGTGGCCGTGGAGATGGGCAGCAGCTTCAGGTTTGGACAAGGCGCTGGGTTCATAGCACTGGACAACGTGAACTGCAAAGGACATGAACGTGACCTGGGCCAGTGTGAAAGTCTGGGCTGGGGCGTCCACAACTGTTATCACTATGAGGACGTGGGTGTCACATGCAGAGGTATGGACCACTATTGGCTGTGATTCTGGTAGGATTCAATATAACTTTGGATTACATCCAATATCCTGCTTTCTCTGCCAGAACCGACACTGCTGGCACCCAAAGGCTTTGGAGGTCTGACTGTTGCACCCTGGAACAACAATGATTTACGTAAGTGACGTCTGCTTTTAACTAAATGAGCCTGTTCTCCTGCCAACTTCAGGTGTCAGTAAGATTAATCAGTGGCATTTTTTTAGCCCGTAGTCTCTGGACTATATGGCCAAAAAACTCACTACACAGAGGTGGGATCAGGACGTGTGGAGGCTAGAGTGAGAATCCTAATAAAGACATCTGTTGTTTGGGGCACTAGGACCCAAAACTTTATTATATATTTAGTGAAGACACCTGTCTAAAACTGTTGCCAAGATTAACCATTTGTCATTGTCTGTACAGGCTGGAGGGTGACTCATGGAGTCTGAGATCACTACTATGCAGACAATGACCTATTTTATGTGTTGTTCCTGCCACAAACATCACCTTCAACTGAACTTCATTAAGACTTAACTATTGGTCATATCAGGCAAACAAACCATAATATGTCATATCAACATTTCAATGGGTGTTTGCTGCTTGTTCCAACCAGTGTTATAGCAAATGTAGGCATCATGATCCATGACCAGTTGTCACCAAACAAATAGCATCTGTCTCTGGGTCATTACACTTTGTACCTATATGTCCAGGCTCTACTTGTCACTTGCCTTGGTTATTGCAACACCCTACGTACAGGTCTCCTGGCCCATATAGTAAAACCACCACAGGTGGTCCAGAACTCTGAGGCATGTTGGGTATACAACTGATCCTGAAGGTTACATGTTATCACGCTTTTGGCTGACCTCCACGTGCTATCCAGCGCTGCTTGCAACAAATTCAGGTTATGGATGATTGGTCACACTATTGGGTGTTACCCGCCATTTGGGCCAATGTGATTCTTCGGCACTACCACCCCTAAACACAAGGTTGTGGTTGTGTCTGGTTACATAGGATTCGGTATCTGAAAGGATAAAGCTTCAGAAAGCATAGCAAAGTCGATGTTAAAGTTCTTATTAGAAAATGCAGGTGACATATACAAGTATATTGAACAAGACTGAAATGTGACTGCACATTTAGTATAGAGCATATATTTACAGTTTGAGAAAAGATAAAAGATGGTTCTCCACAGGAGAGAGGGATTGGTGAGGACGGGGTTCGAGAACAGTCATTTCAACCAGGGGTGACCCTTCATCTCTGCCAGCGTGGCCCTGTCCTCTAAAGTCAAACATCTCTTCAAAAGGTCCCTGCAGTTTTTGGACCACATGTCGCTGATCATGAGATTGTTGTCCAGGAAGTGTTGGGTGTTGAAATGTAAGATTCCGTCCAACATTTCAAACAGCACTGCTGCCAACTGCCAGACTGTGGTGGGCTCCGGCTGGTATTCCCTATCGATCAGGAACTCGGGAGGGGTGTACGAACGCGTTCCTACAAAGAAGGGGAAAGAAAATCAAGCAAAGGTTGAGGAGCAGGCTGAGAACTGAGTGACAGTTATGGTTCCACAGATAGAATGAAAAGAGGGATCGCACCAGAAAAGTCAGAATAGACTTCTTTGTGCATCATGCAGCCACATCCGAAGTCGATGATGCGAACTCGTGGGTCATAATAGCCGAACTGAATGAGAATGTTTGCTGGTTTGATGTCTCGATGGAAGATGCCCTTAGAGTGCATGTCGATGGCAGCATCCACCAACTGTTTCACGATCAGCTGAGACAAACAGAGAGAGGCACGCAATTTCTATTTTGTCCTTATGCTACAGTTGAATTTAAGCCAACAATAAATCCTATCACGACAAGTCAAGAACCCTCTCTAAAATGAAGTCTCACAAGACTGACAAAATGAACAAGACAGCTGGGATTAGAACCCCTCTGAAACCACGTGCATACAGCAATAACTTGTGGTACCTTTGCATCTCTCTCCATAATCTGACCGTTGATGGACAGAAAGGTCAGCAGGTCAGTGGAGTGGGGCGGCCTCTCCATGACCAGGATAACTTCCTGGTCCAGATCGTACCAATCAATTAATGACACTGCTGCATACTTTCCCACCGACTCTGGCCCACCTGCAGCTTTGTACATGAGCACCACCTCCACAGGAACGTCATGATTCCTTCCATTCAGTTCCTAAAGGAAACAGAGTGTATCTAGCTCAACTGATCGGCATCAAATGTGCAACAAAATCAAAAGGTTAGAGGGTGAAACGAGTCGGCGCTGACACAATCATGTCACTTACCACCGTCTGACAAGGAACCTCAGCCTTGGGGATGTGTTTTATTGCCACCTACAGGGCAGATTTGTTTGCAGTTAGCATTTGTTGGTTAGCTCAAGGGGAACTTGACATGATTATTGTGTAATTTGACATTATACGATCATAGCATACTTACTGGAAATGTATCTGCTTTTCTTTGACCAGCATAAACAAGTCCCTTGCCTCCTTCACCAAGCTTGCCAAACTGAGTGTAATTGCCTGTGAAGTGATCTACCCACAAACACACATGGTGACATCAGCCCGTCAGAGTTTAAACTCATCACCAAAGAAAAGTGCTGGGCAAATTTGTTTCCATGGAAACAACAACTCAAACTTACTTTTGCACGAGTGGCCTGACAACACATAATCCATGGAGGTTTTGGTGATGTCCTCAGGTTTCACTTTGGATTCACTAGTGCTGGTGTTGCCATGAGTGCTACTTCCACACCCCCTCCTTTTACAAGGGGGCGGGTCTTCAGAGATCCACTTCCTCTCTCTAGAGCTCCTCCAGCTGTCTGAAAAGATGTTGACGGGTGGTGCAGAGCTGAGTTGGCTGTCCATTTCTAGAGAAGACAAGTCATTGGGTTACTGCATTGTCACAGGCTCCATTACGTTTACATTCTTGTTGCTATGCAACAAAAAGTAGTACTACAACGCCCACTTACTCAGTGGACATTAGTAAAGCTTGTTACAACACAACTGCAAGAAAACTAGCTAGCCTATGTTAGCCTAGCTTTCTAAAATTTCTACAATGAATGTGATGTCCCTACAAAAGAGAAATTAACAGTGTGCTTAGCACACAAATCAAGTCCTCTTGGTGTTCTGTGCAGAACAGGAGAAGCCAAACTGAACTGGCAGGTTTTCAAATACCAACCAAGAAATCATGCGTACGATACCTTTAAAGTGAGAGGGAACAGTCTGACTGTGAAGGAAGAATAATCAAAATGATTTACAAGAGAAATCATTGTGTATGATAATTTATGTTGGAAACTGGTTTGATTTTGCCTTAGGAAATATACAAAGCAATACATATAAGACTGGATACACATCTTGAGAAGAAGTTGGCACTCACCTGAAGTCACTGCAGAGGTGGATCAGATGCTTTCCAATCCTCTTTATCCAATTCAACAGCGATCAGATGATAAAATGTAGAAATGTGATCTTTAAAATGGCTGAACAATGGTAACGATTGGTCACCCATGCCAAACTGATCTTCTTTGATCCTTTGATGTATCCTTTGATGCCGGGTTGATAATCACAAGTGGACATTTTGATCCAATAAACTACATGTATTTTTCTGGCAAAAAACCCAGCATCTAACCAGCAGAATCTGATTTACTTTGATCAATTAAAGGTTCGGTGTGTAGAATTTTGTTTCTCACTATCAGTGAGGTTTGCTTGCATGTTGCTGCTGATATTAAGCAGAAACTTAAGTATTTGGAATTCAGTAGTGTTGAGAGTACTTTTTTATGTTTTTAGTGTGTATTTAGTAGTGTTCCGAGATTTGGTTGTAGTATATAGGTACATATTTGGTTGTGTTGTTATACAGCAAACAAGCACAAGGAGATTTTTGCATTGGATTTTAGATGATTGCTGAAAATAACCTCTGTTTGACCTTAGTCAACACTGAATTTGAGTCAAATGACCGTGTACCACATCAAAGCCAAATGACCATGATGAATTCAAGCCATTGGGAATACAACCATTAAAGACAGGTTGAGGACAGATGTTCCATAAGATCAGAGCATTGTTCTTGTGTTCATCCCTTTCTTTAAAGTGTCCCAACGCTCTTTTTGGCTCACTCCCATGACAGTAGCTCACGGGTGCCACACCAGATGTTGCTCCAAAATCCAAGGGCAGTTTTCAGAGAATAATGAACAGTGGCTTGTTGTTGTTGCAGGAATCCTTGTTGAATAAAACAAACAAATGTAACAAAACAGTGTGAAATGTCAGTAAATGTCACATTACATAAAAGTCCTCTCCACTCAGTGGAGATGTTCAGTACAGCTCAGAGGCCTCATGGATTCCAGGCCGCCCCTATTGTTCACTTGGTTTTCCATTGTTGTGTTCACGGTATTGTTTTTATACCATTAAGTCCTGAGAGGGGCTGGGGAAACCACCACAGAACTTTAGATAAGTGATAGATATTCAAAGAGTCCCAAAGGAAATTCAGCGTAGGTTTCCATGTTAATGACTTCCTGAAATGCAGGATACATGAGAAGTCCTATTGTGTCCTTTAAAGGTATTTTTTTGTCCCGTGGAGGTGTAAGGTGACCACATCTGTATCGTGTGTTCATCTTCACCTCGTGCTTTTTGTCTTCTGGAGTCAAAGCATATGTTTTAAAGCCCCACACCCTTCTCCTGTCTCTGGATCAGTGTCCCATAGTCACCCGCTCTGTCTTCCACTCGTACACAAATCCAAGCAGCTATTGTTTCCCTTACCTGCAAAGCACCACGTGGTCACTCTGAGGTCAACGCTGATTCCAGAATCTGAAGGGTTGTGGTGTTTCTGTAAACTCCTCCCTCTCCCTCGTTGTGCAGGAGACGGCACCGTCCGACTGGTGAATGGATATCATGCATGCCAGGGCCGCGTGGAGATCTTCTTCCATGGCGTCTGGGGGACGGTGTGTGATGACGACTGGAAGATTGAGAATGCCAGGGTGGTGTGCAGACAGCTGGGCTGTGGTGAGGGGGTCTCCGCCCACAGCAACTCCTTCTTTGGCTTCGGCACCGGCCTCATTCACCTGGACAACGTCCACTGCAAGGGCAACGAGCCAGACCTTTCCAAGTGCAGGTTTCTGGACTTGGGACAACACAACTGTGGACACCATGAGGACGCTGGAGTCACCTGCTTGGGTACAGACAGTGCTCTAGTAGTCGTAGAATTTGATGTAAATAAATTGCAAATGACGACAATAATAATAATTGATCATGGTTATGTACGATGATCAAAAATGTATTAAATAGTATCGTTTTTTGTTAGTACACTTTTTCAAACTATGAATGTTTTATTGCACTACTATTATCACTACGACTATCACCTCTAGAAATATTACTCATGACACTACTTTTATACTAATAAATACATGAACATAATATTGAATAATAGATATCAAAAACATACTATAATCATGGTTATCATCATTAATATTGATTGAGTTGTTATCATTAATATGTTTTGGGGCACAGCGTATAAATGTCAAATCATACTTTAATCATCTATCATAATATTAGAATGTTGGAATTTAAAAATACTTCTTGATACTACTAGAAAATACTCAGATCATTGCTACCACTGCTACTTCTACTGCTAGTTATAACAATAATGGGAATAATACGTATACGTCTTATCAATGATAATCAATTGTAATTGTATGATCATATTTGACAGAAATTTAAAACCTATTGTAATGCACTTGAAAAACATTTAATATAGATATAAGACCATTACTAATATATGACATTTTATTTTGGTGCCACTTTAATCATAATAAAACTGACCATAAACACAATTACTATGACTAGAAGTGATAATGACAACAATGCTATCACTACCCCCACTACTTCTCGCACTACTAATGAATTAAGTGATATAATAGTGATGCCAGCACTCCATGTTACTTCTTGTCATAGTAAAACGAAATCTCTCGGTACAAAATGTTGTGTCTAACATTTCTTTTCCATTTGAATCCATTTTTAGAAGCCGTCTCTGAGGCTCCTGAGGTGATCCGGGGAATAGAACAGACATCGACAATGTCCAATACTGAGGGTAAACATTTACTCGTTTGTGTTGTCTGCTGGATTTTCCTTCTGGTAGAAATGTTACTAAATGGCCAGCAGGGTGAGCCATTTCTCCCCCCAGTTGTCTGTAAATGGGTGACACGCCACAGTGCTGCAGAGCATGGTGGTGACTGTGTGCAACCACTCTCAAACCATTACACACCCACGCACTGAGGTACTAACTATCCTGTCATGCATTTCATTTCCTTCTTCCAGAACCGCAAACTACGACTAACAACTCCACTGACGCACCAACAACTACCACAACTGTCACCACACCTGGCACCACAATCGGTAACGGACAAACAAACCCCAATACACATTATAGAATCATAGTCTGAACACTATTGTAATCAGATTTTATATGACAAAAGAATAAAAGCACCCTGACTCCGTACCTGCATTCCTTCAGCTGTACCGACCATCCGTGTGTCCAATGGTAACGGCAGCTGTCAGGGCCGGGTCGAGGTCCTCTACAGCGGCGTCTGGGGGACGGTGTGCGACGATGGCTGGAACATCTACAGTGCCAATGTGGTGTGTCGGCAACTCGGCTGCGGCATGGCCATCGCTGCCAAGGGCCAGGCCTACTTTGGTCACGGTGGTGGTCCCATCCTGCTGGACAATGTGGTGTGTACAGGCAATGAACCGCTGCTCACCAAGTGCTTCCACCTGGGCTGGGGAGTGCACAACTGTGGCCACCACGAGGACGCTGGTGTCATCTGTGCAGGTGAGACACGGGCAGCTCTGTCGTACACGCAGCGGTCACAACGTTCAACCACGACCGTGTCCGTTCGGATCAGCTTTTTATCCGTGGAGCACAGCATGACGTTGGGATCTTAGAAATGAGACAGAAACCGTCCACCAACATCAAACTGATTCTGACATCATTTTTATCAGGAAGCAACCGACAAAAGAAGCAAATTGACTGGCTGAATGAGCGTTGACCACCATTGATTGGGGCTAGGGGAGAAAAATGGGGGAGGGGCCTGAGACCAGGAGCAATTGTGCAATTCTCTGTCAGACTGGATATCAATTAACACGTGATCACAGCAGCAGTTACTATTATTATTATTATCATCATCGTTATTATCATAATAGCAATAACAATAATGATGGCAATAATAATAATAATAATAATAATATCACACATAATTCATGTAGAATGAATTTCACCCTTGTACTTTGTATCAATACATTAATCCATTTTTACAAGATTAATTATTATTATCATTATTCTTATTGTTAAAGTCTGGGCCTTATAGCATCGAATCAAAGGTACTTTGCTGGAGAGAGAGGGAGAAAAAGGGGGGGGGGAGAGAGAGAGAGAGAGAGAGAGAGAGAGAGAGAGAGAGAGAGAGAGAGAGAGAGAATCAGTATCCGTAATCACACAATCACACTCAGTCATCACTTCCACTAAAAGCTAATAGTGTATCTCCCACTCTCCCGGTGGCCCACCCACCCACCCTGCTGAGCTGTGCGGCTGCAGTACACGACTGAGGCAACTCACAGAGCAGTGGATGAGTCAGGGCACATCAGTGTCACTCCAGACCCACAGGCCACATCTCAAAACTTTACAGCTACACACACTCCTCCCCTTCACTCGGACTGCAGCCTTTCCCTTCAGGTCTGAAGGGATGCCATGATTACACGTTTGTTTTTGAAATGCAGCACTTTTAAAGGTGCAGTGTGTACGATTTTGGTCATTTTTTTCATTTTCTAAAGGATATTACAAAACAATTACATACTGACGTTTTCATGAATTCAAAATCACTTAAATGTACTTCTTTTCCCATAAACCTTAAATGACCTTATAAATCTCGATTTACAAGGTCGAGTGGGTCCTCTCTCCGAGCAGCCGCCATTTTTTTAAAGTAGCCCAGATGGACCTTCTAAACATCTCACCTCTAGGTGTCACCAAATCTTACACACTGCACCTTTGAATGTGTGATTCTGCCTTTAGTAGATGATCGGAATTGCCAGTCAGGACATCATGCGAGTTTACATGCGACAGTGAGGGTTCTAAGCATAAGAACATTACAAACACCCCGTCTCTGCAGAGTGCAGCTGCCTCATGGGAGCCAAGCGAGACGCTTCCTATATTGATCAGTGGAGTAATTATGAGAGGCTTGCTAATGCTTTTGAGATGTGATATTTCCTGAGTAAGCCCAGCATGCATCGAGATCACTCTCTCTCTCTCTCTCTCTCTCTCTCTCTCAGATTTTGACTTAGGCGGGGGGTTTCTGCGAGGCTTTGGGTTAACGGATCCGCCACCCACCACCATCGGCACCAGCACCACGCCGCCCTCAGATGGTAGGTAACCCTGGCCCTAACCCACCTCTCCCCCAACTGGGATTCTCCCACTGACGCCGTGTTGTTCTCTGAAGGAGCGGTGAGGCTGGTGGGCGGCCTGAACCAGTGCGAGGGTCGAGTGGAGATCTACTTGGACTCGTCATGGGGGACGGTGTGCGACGACGCCTGGGACCTCCCCGACGCTCAGGTGGTGTGTCGCCAGGTGGGCTGCGGCGGGGCCAAAACCGCCGTCGACGAGTCGCACTTTGGGCCCGGGACGGGAACGATCCTGCTGGACAATCTCAAGTGCACGGGCAATGAGGCCTCCCTGCAGGAGTGCTCGCATATACCCTGGAACGTGCACAACTGTGATCACAGCGAGGATGCGGGCGTCACCTGCTCAATGTCGTGATTCCAGCTGATCTACACCCGTGGGGGCCGGGGGGCTGCTCACTAACCTGGGACTTGTACATGAAATGTAAATAACAGCTTCCACCTCTCCGAAGGAAAACTCCTCCACCAACAACGCCGTACCATATTATGACTACCTATTGCCTATTAAGCACTTTATAAATAAATACATTATTATTATTATTATTATAATATTATACAATATATTATACATTATGCCCTCTCTGCACCTGGCTGTTCCCGGAGGAAGGTCGAGCCAGGATGGGTTACAGCAGATGTTAATTTCGCCGGCATGTGTGTGTGTGTCCCTCAAGCATGTCAGTGACAATAAATGCATCTTCTAATCTTCTTCTTCTAATCTTCTAATTATATAAAATACAATATACACGGTTTTTGTATCAGATAGACAAGGGGCATTCTAAATGTCGGCCTCCCTTTCTTTGACCTCAATGATATTTACTGTACATGTGTATACTTTCTACTTCATTCCCATAAGTCACAATATGCATGGGTAGAATGGGCAAGATATATATATATATATATATATGTGTATACTACAGGCCAGAGGAGTGCAACAGAACAGCCACCAATGAATGTGTAATACATCTTGTCAATATAAATCCACTAATATCCACTGACAAATAAATGATGAAAGCCATCATCTGAAAAACTGTAATGCAAAATCATTTCCTACATGTGACAAAATAAACATTATTTTTCAGTATATGATACATGTTTGCTCTATGAACAGGGGCCGCCATTGTCATTGTCATTCTTCACCGATCTAATCTATAGTTATTCGTTTTGTGCTGCATGGGATGGTGCGTTTTGTACTTTTGGTTTGGTTTAGTTCTCATCACACTGGTTCCTTTCGGTAAAAGTCGATGGAGTATTTACACTTGATGCAGTAAATCTTTACAAACTGACAACACCGACGATTTGATGAGGCGTAAATCTTTCGGGGTATAACGCTAATGTCAGGCTGAAAATCACCTGCACCACAGGAAATGGTGTAATGACATATAATGAAGGCTGCAGACTAATTGAGCTCGACTTCCACCTTTTCTTTATTCAAAGACAACAACGGCATGACGTGTCTCCTGCGAGCAGCACTGCATATTTTCCCAGCAACATTAAACTGTTATTGTGAGAACATCATAGATGTTGATCATGTAAACAGACAAGTTGTTGTTTCAGTGTCGCCTGGAGCTGAGGCCACTTTGGAGCAGCTGAGCTCTCCTTGCTCTGTGCTCTGTGTCAGAATGCTACATGACAGTGTTCTCTGTGTGGCAATCTGTGTAACCTAATTACACACACATGCACATACACACACACGCAGATTTCTCTTCCATGAGAGCAGAAAATCATCAGCGGAGACCTATGCGGTGTAGCAGTGAGTGGGGGCAGGGCAGTGTGGCCCTCAGTGTGTGTGTGTGTGTGTGTGTGTGTGTGTGTGTGTGTGTGTGTGTGTGTGTGTGTGTGTGTGTGTGTGTGTGTGTGTGTGTGTGTGTGTGTGGAGGGTGGAACATTAGCTATAAGCCACGGCAGTGCTCATCAGGAACTGAGCGGAACAGAAGGTCAAACCACTGCCAGATCATTTGGTTCATTTGATTATAGCTACATTTCAATATAATGTGAGAAGAAATAACAACATAAATAATCGAATTATCCGACATAAAATACACATACAACACTGATGGGGCGGCAGTGGCTCGGTGGTTAGAGCAGTCGCTTTTGGAAGCAAAGGTCACTGGTTCCAATCCCACTTAGACTCTGCTGCAGTGACACTGGCCCTGACACTGATACTCCGAAATGGCTTTATATATACAGGTAGAAATACCCCCTGACCCAGGTTACTGGATAAGCGGGTGAAGATGACATGACATAAACACTGATGATGTAGCAAATTTGATCACAAACTAATGTTTGAAAAACTCATCACTGCAGATAAACCAGGCAGGATGTACACAAAGTTTTCTAACTTCACTCTGCACTATAGCGGGGGGCTGGGAGGTGTTTGTCCCAGAGGATGCTATGTGCTATATCCCCCCCTACAATGCTGGGTGTATCTGGTTTCCATGGAGAGGAGGTCAGAGCCGATGACCCTCTCTGCAGTTTTGATGACCCGCTGCTGTGATTTCCTCTCAGCTGGGGCGGTGTTGCTCTACCATGTGATTTCACTGGTGAGGATGCTTTCAACGAGTCCTCTGTGTAGGCCTGGGTGAGGGGCTAACAATTGAATCTGACCATCTTGAGCAGACGGATGAAGTGAAGCCTCTGCTGGGCTATTTTCATTGTTGCAGTCTGAATGAAGAAAAGAGGAACCATAGCTTTTAGATGTACAAAAAAAAACATCTAAATGTGTTTAATGCATCCCTTCTGGGCTACTATGAGAATACAGTGTTCCAAAATGGCAGCCTCTGTATAGGGGACCCACTCCTGAAGCAAAGGTAAAGGGGTTTTTCCTGTGTAATGGCTACAACATACACCTA
>JAFBJT010109234.1:171672-183985 GCA_016785325.1 Chascanopsetta lugubris
ATGACAAACAACCTCATCACCTGACAACAACCTCATCACATGACAACCAACCTCATCACATGACCACAACCTCATCACCTGACAACAACCTCATCACATGACAACCAACCTCATCACATGACCACAACCTCATCACCTGACAACAACCTCATCACATGACAACCAACCTCATCACATGACCACAACCTCATCACCTGACAACAACCTCATCACATGACAACCAACCTCATCACATGACCACAACCTCATCACCTGACAACAACCTCATCACATGACAACCAACCTCATCACATGACCACAACCTCATCACCTGACAACAACCTCATCACATGACAACCAACCTCATCACATGACCACAACCTCATCACCTGACAACAACCTCATCACATGACAACCAACCTCATCACATGACCACAACCTCATCACCTGACAACAACCTCATCACATGACAACAACCTCATCACATGACAAACAACCTCATCACATAACAAACAACCTCATCACATGACAACAACCTCATCACATGACAACAACCTCATCGCATGACAACAACCTCATCACATGACAAACAACCTCATCACATGACAAACAACCTCATCACATCTAATGACAAACAACCTCATCACATGACAACAACCTCATCACATGACAACAACCTCATCACATGACAAACAACCTCATCACATGACAACAACCTCATCACATGACAACAACCTCATCAGATCTAATGACAAACAACCTCATATCACAACAAACTCATTTGTTCTCAAGTTTTCTGGGATTGTGAATAAGTGATTTAAGTTTGATTCTGAGATGTTAAGATTTAAGTATATTTATATAAACACACTGTCATTTTCTGTATTTGTGCGATGGAAAAAACATTTTCTGTGTGTGTGTGATTGTGTGTGTGTGTGGGAAGGGATTGTGTGTGTGTGTGTGTGTGTGTGTGTGTGTGTGTGTGTGTGTGTGTGTTGAACAAAGGAACAATGATCCTCTCAGAGCCGCTTTGATGTGAGTTGAGAGCGAGAGATGTTTGGTAAAAGAGAGAGAGTGAGAGAGTGAGTGAGAGAGTGAGAGTGAGAGAGTGTTCTGCTGAGAAAAACATCAACATTTGTCCTACTGAAGTAGATTAAATTAAACCAACCATGATCAGCAATCTGACATTGCAAACGTTTAGGTTTTTAAAGTCACTTTGACTATTTTTAGAACAAATGGTCGTGATTGGTTCAAACTCTGCACCACTTTCTGGAAGTCCGCTTCTGAACGGGAGCGAGGAAACACGTGGGATCCCCGAGTTCTGGACGTGAAGATTTCATTCATCGCTCGCATTCGGTTCACGATGATTACGACTCAAACCTCTGCTGCTGCTGCTGCTGCTGCTGCTGCTGCTGCTGCTGCTGCTGCTGCTGCTGGAAGTGAAAGGTTCCCGGTCTGAACAGAAACGTCAGCAGCTGGAGGTGAACACAGAAACATCTGGTCTCCACGGCAGCAGCAGCAGCATCGGCAGGAAATATAAAAGGACACACAAACAGGTTCCCCCAGAGATTTCAAGGAAAGGGAAGCGTTGAAAGCGCAGCGGCGGATTCACTCGCTCCGTGTTTGTTATCAGCCGCAGCAGATGGCGCCACACGGAGCCAACTTTCGCAATATGAAAATATTGATTCGTCCGTTTGTTTCCATCCGTCCGATTGGCTGACTGATTGTTTGCGACGACGGTTACGGAGGTAAGACAAACACACACCCTCGGTGTACCTGTCTCGTCCGACTCGTTCTGTCACGGTGGTCTCGACCCCGCGCTTCTGATTCGTTGTCTCCAGACACGAGAAGTCAGTCTCTGTTCGTTCCATTTCTATATAGAGATCCGAGGGAGAATGACTTGCCGCTGACACCACACGGTGGCGCTGTGTCGTGGTTTTTGGTTTGAACCTGAACTATCTCTTGAGGGGCTTCAGTCCAGCTCAGTGTCACTGGACCTGACGACAACCTCATTTCACCTGGTGACAAGCTCATCGCTCCTGACAACGTGATGGTATCTGAGCACAACCTCATCACATGAGACGGGAACCTCGTTGCATCTAACGACGACCTTATCACCCCCGACGACAGCCTCGTCACACCCGACAGCAACCTCGTTTCACAGCAACCTCGTTTCACAGCAACCTCGTTTCACAGCAACCTCGTTTCACAGCAACCTCATTTCTCCTGACAACAACCTCATTTCACAGCAGCCTCGTTTCACAGCAACCTCGTTTCAAAGCAACCTCATTTCACCTGGCAACTTCACTTCACCTGACAACAAGCTCATCGCTCCTGACAACAACCTCATTTCACAACAACCTCATTTCACTTGACAACTTTATTTCACCTGACAACAATCTCATTTCTCCTGACAACAACCCCATCGCTCCAGACAACAACCTCATTTCACAACAACCTCATTTCACCTGACAACCTCATTTCACAACAACCTCATTTCACAACGACCTCATTTCACAACAACCTCATTTCATGACGACAACCTCTGCCACACATTTGACATGAGATCACACGTAAATCCACCTCAACTCTCACGTGTCCACATAATCCAAACGTCTGTGTGAGAAGAAGAAGTGTGTGTGTTTATGAAACTGCAGCGAGGCCGTTTTGAGTCGGTGTCTTCACTATAATTATTTAAAAGGTGGACGGGTTGTTTCCGGTCCCCTGGGTTCTCATTACAGTCGAGGTTTGTTTGATGTGTCGTCTCGCTGCTTCTGTTTGAACCTGAAACTTCAGAATCTCTGAGGAGTTCAGTCCATCATCACACAGCAGTTACTCCCGCAAACAAACACGAGCTCCTCGTCTTTTCTTCCAGGATATTCTTTTTTATATATATAATTTTTTTTTTTTTAAACACAGCGACTAGAAATTAGAAAAGTGCAGCCTCATTTTCCTCCCGCGGCTCGATAGACTCTCTCCCCCTGAGACGAAGATTCCAACTAAAAGCATCAGTTCAGCCTCAGAGAATAAATGACAATAAATGAAAGACTTTAATTAGATTCTGCTCAAACACGTTGATTTGAAGTCAACATACGTGAAAACGTTGCCGGGTTTTAAACCACAATTAATGTCATGTTTAGTCAGGATTCCTCATTAATGAGGGGGAGGGGCTGCACATGAAGAGGTGACATGTAAATCACTGTGTCATCAGTCTATCGAACGGATCTTAGCTGCGTGAAGTGATGAAAGTATCGGAAAAGTTGGCGATATAACGTGACGCGATCTGCGTTTGAATGTTTCCATAGAAACGATGCTGCTCCCAGCCGGCGTTCTGATTGGCCTGCTGTGCCTGAACCATGTGACCAGCGCGCAGGGTTTCGCTCGGCTCCTGGAAGACGCGGATCTGCGCTCGGCCTTCTCGGTCGCCCGCACCAACAGCATGGAGGGCGGGCCCAAGATGACGGTGACCTTCGACACCGTCTACGTCAACATCGGCGGGGACTTTGACCCCAAGGCCGGCGTGTTCCGCTGTCGCATCCCCGGGGCGTATTACTTCTCCTTCACCGTGGGCAAGTTCCCGCACAAAGATCTGTCCGTCATGCTGATGAAGAACAGGAACGAGGTGCAGGCCATCGTCTACGAGGAGAACGCCGGCGAGGAGAGGAAGGTGGGACCTTCTCCACACGACTTGACCTCACAACTTTGTCTACGCGACAACATTTTCGCAAAGTGACCCGGTCTCCTTCAAAATAAAACGTCGCGACGTTTTCTACCCGACAAAACGTTCGACACGACCAAATGTTTCAGCTTTTGTAACCCAACTCATTTTACGACTTTACCGACACAATAGAACTCTCCGACTTTTTTTCCGCTACTCTTGTAGTGCAACAAAAATGTTAAATCCCCTCCCCCCAAAAAAAACACACTAACTTTTTTTTTTTACACCACAAACTTTTCAACTCTTGTAACCCAACACGTTTTACGACTTTATCTAGGCGACGTAGCTGCTGCGCTAATCACAGAGTGTGCGTGTGTTCGTGTGTTCTTGTCGCCAGGTTCAGAGTCAGAGCGTCATGTTGCAGCTGGAATTCGGCGACACCGTGTGGCTGCGTCTCCATGGCGACCCGCGCTACGCCCTCTACAGCAACACGGGACACTACACCACCTTCAACGGTTACCTCATCTACCCCGACACCTACGACTACCAGATCCACCAACACCATCACACCCACAGCCCCCAGCAGCCTCAGCAGGACGGCGTCCCCTCGTTGCTTAGCAACCAGGCCACAGAGGAGGCCAGGCCTGGATCCAGAGGTCCTCTGGAGGAGGAGAAGCAGCTGCCGCCCAAAGAGGAAGAGGAGGAGGAAGAGGAGGAGGAGGAGGAGGAGGAGGAGGAGGAGGAGGATCAGAGGTCCGCCTTCTCGGTGGGACGCACCCAGAGCATCGTGGGCGTGGACCAGGTGGGTCTCCCACAGCACCAGCCCATCAACTTCGACATGGCCTTCGTCAACATCGGAGAGGACTTCAACATGACGGAGGGCATGTTCGTGTGTCGCGTCCCGGGCGCCTACTACTTCTCCTTCAACGTGGGGAAGCTGCCCCACAAGACGCTGTCGGTCAAACTGATGAAGAACCGCCTGGAGGTGCAGGCCATGATCTACGACGACAGCCAGGGCGAGAAGTCTCTGCAGAGTCAGAGTCTGATGCTGGCGCTGAAACCCGGAGACACCGTGTGGCTCTACTCCCACCAGAGGGACGGGTTCGGAGCCTACAGCAACCACGCCAAGTACATCACCTTCACCGGCTTCCTGGTTTACCCAGACTTCCCCGGCGGCGCCGCCGCCGCCGCCGCTTCCACCCCCACCCCTTCTTCCAGCAGCAGCAGCAGCAGCAGCCAATCGCACGCGGAGAAGAAACCATAGCTTCGGGGACCAGAGCTCTGGACTTGGGACTGAGCATCAGTCAGAACAGTTTCCGCGGTAAAACGTCATCTCATCCAAACATGTGGAATATTTCACCGTGTCGTGATGACTCAGCTGTTTTCCGCATCACCTGTGTGTGTGTGTGTGTGTGTGTGTGTGCGTGTGTGAGTGTGTGTGTGTGTAATCATGCTATGTTTGTTTGACTTGTGCAAGTGAACATGATAAGTCAGTCCGATCGGTTGATGAGTATTAGCTACTGATGAATGTTTACATACATGTTGTGCTCCTGGTTAACCTGCAGGTGGCGCTCATTCAACCGGTTTCCACAGTTTTGCCATCTCATACGAAGGTGGGACCAAGAAGTTCCGATTGTGTTTCCGTCCAACTTTTGACCGCGCCCAACACCTCCGAGCGGAGTCGGCGGGAATCCAGACCATAATTTATTTTCTAATTGGAGCGGTGGTTCATTTCATTCTGCAGATGGTGAGCTCTGCAGGGGGGGAAATTGAGTTTCTCCTCTCAGGCCTCGGTAACATGTGGCTTTAATTTCACAGTGGCGAGATGATGAACTAAAACTTTTCGAGTCACACTTGACTTTGTCGGAATAGTTTGACTCTATGTTTTGTTTTTTAATTGACGTGCGTATGATTCTCAAAAACGTAGCTACCAAACGTACAACTAAAAATAACAACGACAATTCTCAGATGTAATCGTCAGCTGTGTTTAGGAGTTGATTTATACACGTAGAATAAAACGGAATCTCTAGAGTGTTGACAGATAGCTGATTCTGACACAGCTGCTGGAGGTGGAGACCAAATCTGAGCTAAAAGACAAACTCATTTCTGGATCGTTTTGATATAAATGCGCAAATCAAGAGAAAGACTAAAAGACAAACTCGATCAAGCAGCAGCCAGATGAGTCCAGAAAAACTAAGACTATAAGTGAAATATCAAAGGAGCAACACGTCCCATAATCCTTTGCGAGTGATACGTTTTAACCACTTCCTGTTTCTTCTCGACTTGAACTCGTCGTCCATTAAAACCTCTGCATGTTGAAAAGAACATAAACTAAGACTGGAACATTCCACCGTACCTGACCTGATTTTCATGGTCCTGGTGGGTGTTGCCATGGTAACAGTGAGCTCCACCAGAGACGTCGCTACACTACAACATATCAGGACTATGGGTAGAGTAGTTACGTCACGTGGTAAATTAAACAGGTTTTTATCACAACCGTCCGTGGATGGTAAAAATATGGATGAAAATAAAAGAAATAAAGGATTTTTACTTTTTGTTGCGTTCACGACAAAACAGAACAGTTGACAAAAGTTCAAAGTAAATTTCAAAAAGAAGCATATTGTGTCATGATACTTACGATGGAAAATATTTTTTTGTTTTGAACATGGAAAGATGACGGAGCGCAGGAGTTCAGGAGCTGATGTTAAAAAATGAAATAAAATAAAAAAATGGTATGACCCGGTACGACCATGATGGACACTCAGACATGTGTGAAGTGACTGGAGCGACAGCGACCCCCTCTGGAGCATGTGTGTGATGCATGCGTGTAACTGAAAAAATGGACAGCTTCCATTGGCTCGACCCGTTTCCTGTGTTTCTATTGATCGGTGAATTCTATCTGTGCAGTTATTGACGACATGTTGGATGTTTTTCTTTTTTCTGATCAATAAAGAAAAACTGATATGAATCAGAAACTTATGTCAAGCAGACGTGAGTCAAAAATATGTTTTAAAAAAAATTAAACGAATAGTTTGACAGACGTCTGATTTTCAGTCAATTGACTCGTGTTGAAATGTTTTAAATATTTCTTACGTGTGCGAATAGTTCCATGAAAATATTTGACAGAATAAAAAGGAGATAAAACAGTCTGTACTGCTTTTGCATGAAGATTACTTCCATGAGTTTTAATCTGTGCTACACTGCCATCTGCTGTCTGAATCCAATATGGTGCCTAAGCACAAACCAACAGGGAAATCTGCTTCAATTCAATTTAGTTTTTTGGGAATAGGAGATTTTGAATTGACTGCTGTCTATAATCTATAATTATATTAATAAAAAACATCAATTAAGTCATTTAAACATCATTTTATTTGTATTTACATAAATATTTCAGGTTGTTCAGGGGAACAAGTTCCACATTGACGCGCAAAGAACAAGGTGTGTGTTTGTGTGTTGGTTTGTGTTTACACACAGGGATGTTACTTCTTCTCGGGAGGCGCATCTCCGGCCTCCAGTTTGGAGGCGGGCTCTTTGGGGTCTCGGTAGGCGGGGAAGACCTCCCATGGCGTGTTGAGGTCAAACTTCCTGAACTCCTGCGACAGCTCAATGGGCTCGGCCACAATGCGCTTCACCTCGTCATCGTAACGCACCTGAACGATCAGAGTGAAGTTTGGTTTTTAGCTTTTCGCGAGTCGAACTGTCAAAAGACAACTGACGTCTTTATCGAATAATATCGGCCATCTTTGTTTCTACTTTAATGATTCATGCAATCCCCCGTGGGAACTCCATCTCCTAACTTTGACCAGATATTATTTTTGGCATCACACATCATGTGTGAGAATCCTACGTCTATGACAATGGATCATTCCCACTTAATCACTATGACGAGTCGCAGGTAAAACCCACCTCAACGTATCCGGACAGGGGGAAGTCCTTCCTGAAGGGGTGTCCCTGGAAGCCGTAGTCAGTCAGGATCCGTCTCAGGTCGGGATGGTTCGCAAAGAAAACTCCAAACATGTCCCACACCTGGAAAAGCCACACAGACACAGATTTCAAACAGTCAGGAATAAAAAAAAATAAAAAAAACGGACATCTTGCAGACTGTGAACTCCAACCTCTGATCAAAGAACGTGTCATGAGATCATCTCTGTGTTTCCGAGACTCACCTCTCGCTCGTACCAGTTGGCGGCTTTGTGCACCGGCACCGCAGAGTCCACCGGTGTCAACTCGTCCGTGTACGTCTTCACGCGGATACGAGAGTTGTAGCGCAGCGACAGCAGGTTGTACACAATCTGTGAACCGGTGCACGGGTCAGTACACGATGGCGGCCTCACTCAGACGAGGCACACGATCGCAGGGATCAAAGTTTAAATCATAAAAAAGAATCTCGTGTTCCACAGTAATTGTCAACATCACCTCAAAGCGATTCTGACGCGTTGGGATGTCGACAGCAGTCAGGTCCACCATGTTCCTGAACTGAGCGTTGGTGTGGTCTCTGAGGAAGGTGAGGATGGGAATCACTCCGTCCGGGTGGATCATCACCTCCAGCTCATTGTAACACGTCACCTACAAACATACCTTATCAATTATTGGTCATTTTTTTTATTCAACATCGTGCTTTCAATCAACAAATCAAACACATGACTGCGACCAGCAGGGGACAGAACAAAACCCACAACAGAGCAACACAATCTATTACTGTAGATTACAAGACATTTTTAATATATCCTACTTCCATATTGCACTCGGACCTTCTATCCGAGTGCAATAAGAGAGCCGAACACACAGTAGCTGTGTGTTCAGCCACACTTTCCGCGCAATATATTTATATTAGAGCCACTCTGCTGCACTGTGGACAGTGTGTATTGTATTGTATGTGCATTGTACCACGTGCTCCTGCTGTAAATATGTTAGATGTATCCACAGATCCTATTTTATTTTTATTATTTTACATTTTATTTGTATAGACTTTATATTTAGGGTACCCCTGTTGTTTTCCCCCTTAGCACCACCAGAGTTGTCCTTCAATCTCGTTGTACACTGTGTATAATGACAATGAAGGCATTCTAATAATGACAATAAAGGCATTCTATTCTATTCTATTGTGCATTATACTATACTTTAAAGTAAAGCGCGGCGTCGGACTGACCTGGACCTGCTGGATGTACTTGGGCATGATCTCGGCCACATATTCTCCAAACGCTACCAACTGCTTGTGAGTGACGGCATCGGGGGGTCTGACGGTGGCTGAGAGACAAACGGACACAAGAGGTTTATATATGTGAATGACAACAAACTAACTTTGAAGTAATGTCTGTCTGGAGGTGGAGACAACGTCAGAAACACATGACAGCTACAACTAGTAGGTAAGAGTTCAAACTACACGTTCAAATGCAGCAGACTGGAGTTGTATAAGCACTTGAGTATTATTCATGTTCTTGTACATGAATGTGGACTCACGACTGGTGCTTTCAGAGCTCTGTGATCGGATCTGCTGCTGCTGAGCGACGCACGAGCTCCTCACCACTGGAAGACGGAGAGACAAACATGTAAGAGACACACACAAGTTGAATGAAATAAACACCACCGATACAGCAGAGAAAAAAACGACGTCAGTGTCCACGCTAACCACGAATTAAGCTAACGTTAGCATTAGCTGTCATTAGCTCGAAGGTCAAAACCGGAGACATTGGACGGTTGCAAAATGACCCGGGTTCTTTTTCACTGACGTGGAACTTGGGTGGAAACTGACCGGGGGTTTGCATTGATCCATATGCGATGAACAGCGTTTAGTTTCTTATCGTCTTACCGTTTAAACTCCGTCCCAGTCCTCCGCGGACAAACCGCATCAACGACGCCGCCATGTTTCCTCTCTATGCTCGTTTGTTGTCTAAGAGCGCAGGAGCAGCTCTCAGCGCTCTGTCGCCCCCTGATGGTCCGGAGGACAAATCAGATCCGGCAGCCGAGGAAAATTAACAAAATCTGGACAATATATCAGGAAATGTCGTATGTGTGTGCATTTGTATGTTGTTTTATCTGAATTATTTCATAAGCAAAATCAAAATAAACAGACATCATGTTCTGTTATCACACACAGATAAAGTAATAAAAAAAAAAGCAGCACTAGTCTGAATTCATCCAACAAATACTTTATTTGACACACTTTCAAAGTTTCAAGGCACCAGAGGGGGGAAAAAAAATAGATATAAAAGTAGTTTTTCTCAGTAATGATGTCAGCGCTGAGCAACACACCTCACAATAATGTAACAACAAACACAACATTTCATTTTACAAATTCAAACAGGAAGAGAAGAATAAACACTTCAAGTTTTCAGGTGTTTCGAGAAGTGTTTGTTTTACTTTGCTCTTTCAAAATAAAACTATACAAAGATAAAACCAGAGTCTGGATTTAAAGTCACTTCAAATTAAATCTGATGTTTTCAAATAAAACTTTCAAATAAAAACAACAACAACAACAACAGAGGTGTGTTCGTTATTCACATAGTGATTTGATTAATTTGACGGCGACTTGTTTCACTGACGGGGACCATGATGACCTCTGACCCCTTCCTCTCACCTGGGGACGTCCTCAACGTCTTCACCTGGAGTCTCCACACACCCGCTGGTGGAACGTCCTCAACACCTCCAGCTGCGCTGCTCTGATCAGGACATGAGGTCGAACTGAGGCCAGTCTCTCGCAGGCCTCCTCTGGACTACAGCAGTGTAACTGTGGAGAGAAGGAAAACACAAGTTCATTTTAGCTTGACCCAGCTTAGTTAGCTTAGCTTATTTCAGTTACATTCATATTAATTTAGTGGCATTGTGATTGTATGTTGTGTAATGTGACTGTATTCATTCATTCATTCGATGTGAGCGGCGCCCCCTGTCCAAAGCCTCAGGTACTGCATTAAATGAGGCATTTGGCTCCAGTTGAATTGAGCTAACTTTAATCTTTTCCCACCAATCTTAGTGTGAACTAAGTGGGAAAAATAAGAAAATCGTATCGTCAATTAAGCATCGGAGACTGTATCTAATCGTGACTTGCATGTGGCGCCCCCTGCTGTTGCTCTCAGGCACTGACCTTGATGAGGTAAGCAGCCACCAGCGTGGCGCTGCGGGAGCGTCCGGCCTTACAGTGAACGTACACACTGTTCCCCTCCTCCCTGTGTCGCAGAGTAAACTCCACGCCGCGCTGAAGGTTCTCCAGAGTGGGAACACCGGTCAGATCCACTGTGCTCAGCCTCAGCTGCTCCACGCCGGCCGCTCGCCACTCCTAAACACACAAACACACACACACACGTTACCTATGTGACTTTTAACATAACGGATGTAAACAAAAGAGGAGAACTCACCTCAGAAGAGTTACACAAGTATTTGGTCTCATAGTCTTCATTCATGGTGACAACGCCACGCACGTTTTCTGTTTCCACCAACTGTAACACAACAACAACACAACACTGTGATACAACTGTAACACAACAACACACCACTGTGATACAACTGTAACACAACAACACACCACTGTGATACAACTGTAACACAACAATACGATACCTTGAGACTACTGTCACACAACAACACAACACTCATATCACTGTTTGACAGTGATGTATTACTGTAACACAAATAACACAACACTTTGATACTACTGTAACACAACAAAACCACAATACTATAGTGTTTTAACACAACCGAACACAACAATGAAATACTAGTTACACAACATGGTACATTTTGATACTACTGAAACATGACGACAAAATACCCTGGAACAACTGTAACACAAATGACACAACACTACAATACTAAAACAACAACACAGTAGTTAGTACTACTGTACCACAACAACACAACAATGTGACACAACCAACGCTACATGTTACTACAGTAACATCCGGTCCAGCAAACATGCTGTATCCGGTACCGACACTGATGTACGGTGTAGTGGTTGTGTTGTTGTTGTTGTTATTGTTGTTATTGTTGTGGTGGTGGTCCTCACCTGTCGGGTCATGGAGCGGAAGGGCAGAGCTCCCACAATGACGGTGTCGTCCACCCGGTCGAACCAGCGGCGGTGTGACACTTTCTCCATCACTACGTTATAAAGTAACGTAGGATAAAAGAGGACACGCGCCAACGCTCCGGACATGACGTCACTTTTCGTGTAAACGTAATGACTTCAGGAAAAAGAAAACGCGTTCAGTGTTGTTGTGACTCTTGTCTTTGAATCACACGGTGACATGAGCCGGAAGCAACACGCCTCCTCCGTGCAACTTATATAGTTCCGGTACGAAGTTTAACTCGTGACGCCACTTCCGGTATGAGTTCTTCAAAAGAAAGCTCATGATCACACAATGCAACAGACCAACTAGCTCATTTTTAAAATCTATTTAAATTGTGTAAGTAAATTCAAACCTGCTTAAAATGTGAGTAGCATTTGCACGCTAAACACAATTCATTGTTATTATTAAATTTACAGTGAATGTGCTAAAAACAATTAAATATGTTCCTAATCTTTAATTCAAAGGAAATTAGTAACCCAGTGTGGTGATTTTCTTATTTGTTGTTCCAGACTGCTGTCTCTAATTTAATCTCTTTCTGTGATTGGTCAGAATGGAACCAGAAGGTGACAAGACAGTTTAGGCCGTACTACCAGATTAATGAAACGCTTTGTTCAATAGA
>JAFBJT010109234.1:210940-227410 GCA_016785325.1 Chascanopsetta lugubris
GTCTCCTGGAAAAAGACGCATCCACACTCGCTCGCTCACATCCATCCCGCGCGCAGGACGCACAGGATTACACCAAACTGATGCTGCGGGATCTTCCTCAGCTCACCACCGCGGACTCCTCTTCCTCCTCCTCATCCTCTTCTTTCTTTCTTTCTTTCTTTCTTTCTTTAAAAAAGAAAATTCTTTTAACTCTTCCTCCACCTTCACCCAGCCCGAGATGAGAAAGTCGCCGGGGGGAAACACTCGCGTCTCCCCGTAACTTGCGTGAAGGAATCCGTCGGCTTGGGCTGGCACGTTGCTCCACTGCGGAGAAAGAGAGAGAGAGAGACAGAGAGAGGGAGAGAGAGGGAGAGAGAGGGAGAGAGAGAGAGAGACAGACAGAGACAGAGAGGAGGAGGAGGTGAAAGGCACAGCTGGATGAGGAGGTAAGAACACGTCCAGCTGTTTTGACGAAAAGACTTTTTCAGTCCTCCACGAAGTGTTCGCGTGATTTGAGTGGACGTGTGTGTGAGCGTCCCGAGCCGTGGGAGCTGCTCTTTGTGTGAGTGCTGCTGCTGCTGCTGCTGCTGCATTGCAGTTTTGGAACTGTGCAGGAAAGCCGCTGTCCCGATTGTGGACTGGAATAAAAGAGCCACCCCACCACACCACTTCCACGCGAGCTCCGTGAAGTGCAGAGTGGAGGGACAAGTCCCCAGGACGCAGCGACGTGGATTAATAATCTCACGCCTCGCGCCAATTAGTTTGTGTTTGTCGTCCTTTAAACGCGGCAGGATGGGCTCCTTCGTGAGTGTGTGGTGCGGTCTGACCCGCGACACATCGGGATTACCGGGACTCAAGTTGTAAATAACCATAGTGTTACACGGAAACACACAATCAAAGAAAGAGCGGTGCGCAGATCAAAGGATCAAAGGCAGCATCGCGGAGTGCAGGAGCCGTTCCCCCGGAACTCAGGCTCTGCTGGTCCGCAGAGAGAGAGAGACACACACACAACACACACACACACACCACACACACACACACACAAGGAGGAGGCGAGGAAGGATTCATCAAGCAGCACCCACGCTGCGAGGGAACCCACACCTCACACACACTCTCCACGCAGCAGAGGAGGCGAAGCTCGGGGGGCAGACGGCTCGCGAGGCAAGAGGCAGAAGAAGGAGCCATGCAGGGGCTTGGCGCAGTGCACTTCTCCTCCTCCTCCTCCTCCTCCTCGGCGGCGCAGACTCTCAGCCTCGTGGTGCTGCTGCTGCTGCAGCTGCTGACTCAGCCACCGGGTGCCGACTCAGCTCTCCGGTACCGGGTGGCGGAGGAGGGCCCGCCGGACGTCAAGATCGGCAACGTGGCCGCGGACCTGGGCCTGACGGCGGGCACCGGAAGCGGCGACGTCACGTTCGCCCTGGAGAGCGGCTCCGAGTTTTTCAAGATCGACAATGTGACAGGTGAGCTGACCACGGGCCCGCGGCGCATCGACCGAGAGAAGCTCCCCCAGTGTCAGATGATATTCGACGAGAACGAGTGCTTCCTGGACTTCGAGGTGTCGGTGATCGGGCCCCTGCAGAGCTGGGTGGACCTGTTCGAGGGCCGCGTGGTCATCACGGACATCAACGACAACACGCCCTCCTTCCCCTCACCTGTGCTGCAGCTCTCGGTGGAGGAGAACCGCCCCATTGGAACCCTGTACCTGCTGCCCACGGCCACGGACAGGGACTTCGGGCGGAATGGCATCGACCGCTACGAGTTGATCCAAGATGGCGGAGCGGGGTCAAGTTCAGCCAGGCGCGCGGCAGCAGCAGGAGGAGGAGGAGGCCCCGTTGCCAGAGTGGATGGACTTGGGGACAGGAGGAGCAGGAGCGGGGACAGTGTGGCCGGAGCCAGGAGCAGCGTGTTTGAGCTGCAGGTGGCGGACATACCGGACGGCGAGAAGCAACCACAGCTCATTGTCAAAGGCACGTTGGACCGTGAGCTCAAAGACTCGTACGAGCTCATCCTCAGGGTTCGGGATGGAGGGAACCCGCCGCGCTCCTCGCAGGCCCTGCTCCGGGTCTCCATCACCGACGTGAACGACAACAGCCCGCAGTTCGAAAGGGCCACGTACGAGGCCGAGATGGCGGAGAACGCGCCCCCCGGTACGCCGGTGCTCCAGGTCCGAGCCTCGGACCGCGACATCGGAGTCAACGGACAGGTGGAGTACGTCTTCGGGGCCGCCACCGAATCCGTGAGGCGACTCCTGCGGCTGGACGAGGCCACCGGGTGGTTGAGCGTCCTGCACCGGATCGACCGGGAGGAGGTGGCCCAGCTGAGGTTCACGGTAACAGCCAGGGACAGGGGTCAGCCTCCCCGCACCGACAGAACCACCGTGGTTCTGGCCGTCCGAGACGAGAACGACAACGTCCCGGTGGTGGAGATCCGCAAGATCGGACGCATCCCCGTGCGAGACGGTGCGGCGCTGGTGCCCGAGAATGTCCTGGTGGACACGCCGGTGGCGCTGGTGCAGGGGGAGGTTCACGGTAACAGCCAGGGACAGGGGTCAGCCTCCCCGCACCGACAGAACCACCGTGGTTCTGGCCGTCCGAGACGAGAACGACAACGTGCCGGTGGTGGAGATCCGCAAGATCGGACGCATCCCCGTGCGAGACGGTGCGGCGCTGGTGCCCGAGAATGTCCTGGTGGACACGCCGGTGGCGCTGGTGCAGGTGTCGGACCGAGACCAGGGGGAGAACGGGGCCGTGACCTGCACAGTGGTCGGAGACGTCCCGTTCACACTGAAGCCAGCTGGAGAGACTGCGCTCCCACCGCTACCTGCAGATGAGGCCTTCGACAGGTAAGACCACCACAGGTAACCACTTCATCGAGGCGGTGCATCAACAACGGATTCCAGGCTTCAGTTGGAAAACTTTCAACAATGATGATTCAGGGATTTTGAAGCAGACAACAACAGCTGTTAAAGCATGAATCAGCATATAAGAGTCACTGTGATTCGGGCGGGTCGATCTGAAGTAATAATGAGTAGTGATGAGTGTGATATGATACACCACCTTTCTTTACCTGAGGGGAACTGACACAACATGCAGGATGTGAGTAATCATCACACACCTTATCCACATTACCTGGAAAGAATTGCGCCACTCACTTTGCAACATGAATCATCAATAATCTTATCAAGAGCGCTCGTTGTTACTGTTGGTACTTTTGGAAGCAACGCAGCTAAACTCTCGCGCCATGCCGTTGCTACAGTAGGTCTCACTCTCCTCCGCTCCCCTCGCTCCATTGGACTATTTCCATTCAGCACAAAGAGTTCAGAGAGGAGCCGCTCAAGTGTCATTACACACACATTTCATTTGAGCTCAGTTCAAATGCTGCCGCTCATTCAGGGAGGTTAGACAGACGCCGGAGCTCGACGTATACAAGTGTGCATTCAAGGATTTCAGACTTTTTTTATGTGTATTTCAGTGGAGCAGACGGCAAACGTCTCTGCAGTGAAGTCAGTCATTAAGATGTTTTATGGCTCTTTTGAGTGAAGGGAGTGAAGCAAACAGAAAGCCATCTTAGGATATCGCTGCTGCTGCTGCTGCTGCAGCTACTACTACTTATGAAACCCACGCTACTGGATCGGTCGTTGTAGTGAAAGTGGAGCTGTACTTTGACCCCCAAAGCAAGCAAGAATCATCACATTCGAGAGGAATCATTGATGGAGGATTGTTGATGTTGCAGGAGGAGGTTTTGCTCAGAGATACAAGTTGAAAATAGAGCAGAAACATGTTGACAATTATTTATCAACTTGCTTGAGAGTTCATTCCCAATCCCAGCTTTTCAAAATGTGAGAATTTCTTTCTTTCTAGTGACTGTTAACAACATCTCTTTTGGGGCTGTTGCAGCACAAGATGCAAAGATACTCCACTGGACCGTGGAGAAAAAAAAAAGATTTTCCCTCAGTTTTCACTGATATTAGCATAGAATAGAATATTCCGCTTTAAAAAAAGACCCAACATAACACAACAACTTGCAAAGCATTTTCGATTCAGTCAACACCCCGGAGGCAAATTAGCAAAGAGACTGAAAGGGAGCAGCAGTGGTGCATCATTTGGCTGCTTTGGGGACAAGGCCTATTTAATTACCATTATGGGCTGCAACTGCATCCATTCAATCTATTCTCTGATTATTTTCACAGGAACAGGAAAAAGTACTTCTTGCACACTTCTGCCTTGCTCGACTACGAGGTCACCAAAGAGTACAGCGTCACCATTGTGGCCGTAGACTCTGGAAGCCCCAGTCTGTCCAGTAACAGCTCGCTGATGGTGCGAGTGGTCGACATCAACGACCATCCACCGATCTTCGCCCAGAATGTGATGGAGGTCCACTTTGCCGAGAACAATTCACCCGGTGAGCGGGTGGTGACGGTGGTGGCTTCGGATGCAGACAGCGGCAAGAACGCAGAGATCGCGTACTCCTTGGACGCCGCCGCCAACGGGCCGTTTTACATAGATGCAGATAACGGAGATATCCGTGCCACCGGGATTCTGGACCGTGAGCTGCGCGAGAGGTACGAACTCCGCGTCATCGCCAAGGACAAGGGCACCCCCTCCCTGCAAGGCTCCGCCACAGTGGTTGTCCAGGTGACAGACAGAAACGACAACGCGCCAAAGTTTGTGCAGGAAATCTTTACATTCTACGTCAAAGAGAACCTGCTCGCAAACAGCCCAGTCGGCATGGTGACGGTGACGGATGCCGACGAGGGTGAAAATGCTGAGCTCAGCCTATTTGTCGAGATGGAGGGAGGTGAAGAGAAGAAGGCCGGGGAGCAGACGGAGGGTGAGGTCGGAGAGAAAGAGCAAGGTGAACAAGTGTTTTCGATCGAGAACAACACGGGGACTATCTTCTCCTCCGCGTCGTTCGATCGCGAAAAGCTTTCCACCTACACGTTCCGTGTCCGGGCTGTGGATGGCGGCGAGCCACGCAAAACCGCCACCGCCACCGTCTCCCTCTTTGTGACGGATGAAAACGACAACGCCCCCGCAATCACCTTTCCAGCCAATGAGTCCTACACCCTTCTTCCCCCCGCCAGCAGCGCCCGCACTGTCGTCCGGACCGTGTTGGCGGTTGACTCCGACACGGGCCCCAACGCAGACCTCCGCTACGCTCTAGTGGGAGGGAATCCTTTCCGACTGTTTGAGATCGGCCACACCAATGGCGTCATCACCCTGGCGGAGCCCCTGGAGCGGCGCCACAGAGGTCTCCATCGCCTGGTGGTGCGGGTCAACGACAGCGGGATCCCGTCCCTCTGTGCCACTGCCCTGGTTCATATCTTCATCAACGAGAGTGTGGCCAACGTCACCCTGGTGGAGGCACAGGTACCATTCATTTCCGTTTTTCAAAATGATTTCAGCAGGTGGGTGTAGTTCAGGAGTAGAGCGTGCACCTTGAATGCGTGAGGTCATGGGTTCAGATCCCATAGACCCTCAGATGTAAGTCTCTAAATGGAATTGCAGCAGCGAGTACATGGAAGTTACCCGAAAATGTGAAAGACAGGAAAGTTAAGTAGTAGTAAAAGGTAATGACAGACTGTTTGGGTCTGCGCGGACATCTATTGTTCCACAAAGCAGGTCATGATAACCCATAATAACAGAGATGATGCAATCCTTTGATCTATCCGGCATTCAACAGTGATAACACATTACAATGGAAGGGGCTGGTAATGACAAGTGATTGTGACTGTTTAAACTGGAAAGAAGATGATTTTCTTGATAGGGTGAGATAAATGCACAATTTCTACATGCTGCGCCGTGTTGCAATTTTCTGCCCATTTTACAGGAAGTAATTATGTCTGTATTTGTCCCAGATATAGAATCCTGGTTCTCCTTTGAAGGCTATTGGAAAAAGCCAGTGTCTTTGTAGTTTGGATCTGACTGGAGTGTGTTCTTTGTCTCGGTTGCTTTCTTGTAATGACGGTTTGGATAAAATAACTGTTATTACTGAAGTGCTGCTTCTTTTATGGTACATTGAACCCACGGCTGAGTATTAGTTTTGTATGTGTGTGTGTGTGTGTGTGTGAGTGTGTGTTCAAGAGGCAGCTAGAGTGGGAGATGGGCCTGTCCCAGTTTTGGCCTTGTGCTACAGAGTAGGATGAAGTATGTCAATTTGAATAGGAGTTGTACTTCAGTTGCATCTCCTCACTATAGACCTGAATATTGACGAGGCTTTGGACTGTGTCGTGCTGCAGAGCAGAACAGTGATGGTCAGACTTACCGGCAAAGGAAAGTAAATAACAAAATCCATTTCAAAGTCTAAAAATGAAGAACGCTTACGCAAGGAGAAAATGTGAAGTAGTGCTCTCATACTTCCTGTGTTATTGTGTAAACCTGGAGGATTCACAGCCAGATTAGCACTGGCTTGAGAGATCAGCAGTGATGTGGAGAAGCTAATTGACTTGCTTCAAAGACATTACCGAGACACCCGAAATAACTACAACAGCGTGGTTTCAAATTTAGCATGTGCTTCACTGGTGGGAACCTTCCTCTTCTCCCTGCCCTCGTTATATTAATCAAATGAACTTCCCATTATGCCTTAAAAAAACATTCAATTAAAGCCATAAATGCCGCTAGGTCATAATTATAAAAGTGATTCTCGGGGTCGGACAAAGTAATGTGTATTGACTAATAATTAAATGGCCTCAGTGGCCATAGTTACACTTTGTTCCGAGACAACAGCCGGTGGTTTGAAGTCCTCCTTGGAACTTGGATGCCCCATTCTTGTGTTTTCCCCCCGGAGGAGAATGTCTTCCACTGTCAGGTCTGTGCATGCAACATGACGCAAACGGTGGAGCACAAAGACAGCTCAGAGATATGTGAGTGGAAAAGAGCAGACAGCGTGATAACAGGCTCAAATCCTCCAAATGATGTGTTTGTGGGGGCCTTGGAACACTGATGAGGACCCTGTGCATTAAAGCACTCATTAAAAATGTGTTGCGCAGCCAAAAGGTTGCGATGTGGAGCGCACACCTCGCAGTGCGGCGCAGCGTTATCACGACGCTGCCTCCCAGGGTGTCCCAGCTTCTCAGGGAACAGCGCGCGAGGAACGAACGAGCTCCAACGAGTGAACAAACTTCTGATGACTTTTTGTTTTGGAGTTGGGTTCTTCAGTTGCACTATGGACAGCTTGGTGCTGTCGCTGACTTCCGGAATGACACTTCAAAGCTTTGTCTCGAGGTTTCGCCAGAGAGGAAAACACCTCGAGTGTAATCACAGCCGGGGGAGTTTTGAGTGACCTCATACAGAGACAGCTTGGCACCAAAAAAATCTAGTGGTTTCGTAGCAATTTTTTTTGCAAACAAGCAGGTTGCACGTAGAGGCTGCGGGACTGGAGCCAGCGAGCTGAGCCACCCACCGCCCCCCCCGCCCCCCACCGCCCCCTCTCTGAATTTAACACTGGCGTTTAAGAGGAGAATGGAACGCACAAACTGAACAATCGAGGGGGTTGAGGATTAGAAGGGAACACTTTAGCAGTAAGCGGGGGGAACAATGGTGTTGACAGGTGGGATTAACTGCAATGTGCCTAAATGACCAGGGCCCATTGAAGGGAACAATATGCCGTAATATGTCCGAGCGGGTATAAAAGCCGCCTGTGATTATAATATCCATAGTTTAGTCTGATTGTAAGGAGGAACTTGGCGGAGTAATTCAGTCGAAGTCATTGAAGGGAGAATACCTCCATCTCGTAATGAAGTCAAACTGAGTGGTGGATGGATGCCAGATGCAATTAGGGGAGGAAATCGTCTGCTTCTGCTGCAGTGCCGCAGCAGAAAACGACTCCAGTCTTTTCCGTCCAACAGCACTGGCAGAACCACATGTGGGGCAATTACCTACAATGTGCAACGCTGCGGAGTTTGAGCCGGTGCTGGAAGAAGACGAGGGGTTTTAGCCGTGATGTGTGAGACGTGGCCGCCATCCGGGGGAACTTTAATGTGCTTCTGAGCACCGAGTCCTGCGAGGCTGGCGAAGATGGTTAGCGATGGCGCTCTCACGTCCGCGCCGTTTGTCCATATGTAGTCTTTTCAAACAGCAATTTCCATAGCGCGGCTCTCTGCTCTCAGGCCGAGCTGAGAGAGCGCCACGCTGCAGCCAACGCTCTAGCGGTCTCTAAGCCAGGGTCAATAAGTGTGGTCACGGAAGGACTCCTCGTCTTGGTCGCTGCATCGACATCCGCAGTGACGTGCAGATAACGGAATCCTTGGAGAGCGGAGCAGATAGATGAGGGTGTTAAGTCCAGCTGGAACAAAGCTCATGCAGCAGAATGGAAGATTCCACCGGGATGCATCAGCTAGACGCGCTCCAACCAGGCGGTAGACAACACTTGACCGTCCTGCGTTCGCCCGCAAACACCCACTACACACACACACACACACACACACACACACACACACACACAGCACTTACTGTATGGCTACATATAGCTCTCCACTCTGTGGGGAATCACCACTTGCACACACACACACACACGCACACACTCTACACTCTCTAATGTCTCTATGTGTCACACATTTATACCTGTGAGCGTATTCCCATGTGCACGCCAACTTGGCTTGTCACAGACTATGTGCACATATGGCAGCGCATGGCCATTTTCCCTGTGTTTTTCACTGTTATCTGCAGATAGTGCAGGGCTGTGCTGAGGCAGAGCGGGTGCCCAGCAGAATAAGAATGGAAAAAGAAATACTGCAGGCGAACAAAAAAAAAAGAAAGAACAATAGGGCTGAGGGGAAGAGAGAGAGGGAGGGAGAGAGGGGGGGGGTGGGGGGGGGCGGTGCAGTGGCAGCTCAACTAACGGAACATAACCAATACAACTTGCTCAAAAACAATGAAACTTAACCCAAAGATAGATGGTGATGAAACAATCGAATACACCGGCTCCGCTCGTAGCCGGCGGTTATCAAGGAGTGCAGAGTGAATAATGTGACTCTGTATGAATGAGCCTAATACGCCTCGGATAATGTAATAAGCAGAGCTGCGTGAGGAACTGCAGGATTATTACCTCTGCAAGTTATTATTATTATTATTTTCTTGGTTATCTCAAACCACAGGGACTTAAATTGAGCTTCACTCTCTCACCTGCTCACTTCTTCTCTCTCTCTCTCTCTCTCTCTCTCTCTCTCTCTCTCTCTCTCCCTCTCTCTCTCTCTCTCCCCCGCGCGCCAGCCATATTACCTGCTGCGGTTAAGGCAGCAGGGATTACAGGAGTATATAATTTCCAGCCCTGACAGGCCAAAGGAATTGTCGTATATATATGAGCTGTGTGAGACGAGGTGTCACCGGGGCTGCAGAGTGAGCTGTCTCGCTAAAAGACAGGCCACACTGGCCGCTGACTCGTGTGTGTGTGTGTGTGTGTGTGTGTGTGTGTGTGTGTGTGTGTGCATGTGTGTCTGTAAATGTATGGCCTAAGGATACTTCTGCCTCCTTCTGATTGGATAAATATTTCATGCCACATCCCGAGCCACAGCACATGACATGGAAAACATGCTGTGGCTGAGGAATTGAACAAATTGCCTCCTATGAATATATTTGTAATAATAGTTCCCCCCCCCCAAAAAAAAATTCCTCTGCCGCCCAACCACTGTCTGTTGACTTGTACTTTAGTTGTTAATATGTTCAAAATATTTAGTACTTTTTAAAATCACTGATGTTGAGCATTAAGGCAATGTGCTTTCTGAAAGAAAGTTCGTTTTTCTTTCCCACCCCTCTCCAATAATTGTGCTGATTAATCAATTCATGTAGTTAGTGATGAACTCCAATGAGACAAAGGAAGATTTCATTTAGTATTTTTATTCAAAGTCACATTTCAAACTTTTAACGCAGTGAAACATGATCAGGTTGAAATTGTATAAAGATGAACAAAATCTCTTCAAATGTACATATATATATATATGTATATATATATATATATATATATAAAAGTAATTTAAAGAAAATAAGAACATTTGAATTCACATCTGTGCAAAACGTTCTGAATCTGAACAAAACAAACAGATAATTGTGACCTGTTTTAAATTTCAAAGTAAAAGGGATAAATGAAAAAAAAGTGAAATTTCAACTAAGACATTGTGTCGAGCAAACGCAGGAATCCTTAAAACCCAGTATATTTGAATAATTCAATTAATTATTCGCATAAAACAATAATGGCTAAATAGTGATAATAATAATAATAACTAACTAATAATAAGATTTTCTGACCTTCCTGTGATGATGAAAAGTATTCAAAGTATCTTGTACCTGTTTCAATGATAATCCTTGACCTGAGTTTTGCTGGTACTAGTATCCAGTATTCAGTATTGCATCCATTACAGTATTTCTCCATCTGAGAGAATAGAGAGAGAGAGAGAGAGAGAGAGAGAGAGGGAGAGAGAGAGAGAGAGACAATTTTGGAAGAGCCTTTTTCAATACAGCGAGGGGGAACGACGGAGCCCAGAAAACAATGGGAGCAGCGATATGTCTCTGTATGGATTGGGAGGCTTGATAGTGAGGGAGGTGGACAATCAGGGGCCGTATGGGCCCCCCAATGAGAGTGGTCCAGCAGGGGTTATTGGCTGGAGCGACCCCCCCAAGGGAGCTCTCTCTCTCTCTCCCTCTCCCTCTCTCTCTCTCTCTCTCTTTTCGGACCCGTGGGTTTCTCCAGGTCCTTGGGGAGCCAAACTACAGAGACCGGCTCGCTGCAGGGGCCCCGTCGGCACCAAGAGAGAGGCCGAGTGCCGGGGCCGGTCTGCTGCGTCGGGGCGGTCAGACGGACGCAGGGACACAAGACGAAGCTGTCGCTGCCTTTGTCGTCGCCGTGTCTGTGGATGTGTGATGACGAGGCACAAATATCTGAATGTCTTGCCCCCAAAGTTTGGCCCCAAAGTTTGTGTTGAGCCGCTGCGGCGCCTTCCTGAGATCTGAGCATCAAGTCTGGGATTCATGTGCAGGTGCATGGTGTTCGCGGTGTTTTCATGGTCGTGCATGGCGGCGGCGGCGGCGGCGGCGGCGGTGGTGATGGAGGAAAAATAGGGAGTTTTGGCCTGAAGAGAGTGCGAAGGATGAAGGGTTGGATGCTTTAGGTGTTAGCATCCCTCCTCCCTCCTCCCTCCTCCCTCCCCCTCACCTCCCCATCCCTTCTCTGCCCCTCCAACACCATCTTATTTTCCCCTCCTTCAATCTCACACACCCTCCCTCCATCCCTCTCTTCTACAGACGCGCACAACCACACTACATTCTACAAGAAATAATTGCTTTTGTCTGGAAGGAGTGTAGGGAGGAGGGAAAGGGGGCGCGCATGCCTCCCTCTGTGGAGAGAAGGGGGTCTTTGAAGGACAACCAGTCACTTCTCCCTTCCCTGCCTCTCTCTCTCTCTCTCTCTCTCCCTGCCTCTCTCTCTCTCTCCCTTCCTCTCCTCCGCTCCGTCATCGGACCTGCAGATGTCATCTGTCATACGTGAAGCGGAGGGAGAAGGACAATAAAACCTGCTCGTCTTCGGCGGGGGGGGGGGGGGGGGAGAGATTTTTGGGGGGGGGGGGGGAGAGACATTTTTCATAATTAAGACCGCGTGGCGCTCCAGTGTGCAGCCTCGCATTAGCGGGGAAGTGCGGTTGTCCCGCCGATGACTGGGGAAATGACAAGTCCGGCGATGATGGGAAAATCAATTATTTTATGTACAGTGTCCATTAAAAGAGGGATAATCACCCGCAGCATTAACTGAGCAGGTATAAACAGGACTGCGGGGAGGAGGCGCTCGGGCCTCCAGGAGCAGGCGCTCGCTCATTCCTATTGATTTGCCCGTATTGACTGCGATGTTTAAGCTATAGATTTTTCTATTTAAAAATCTATATCGACAATAATCTGGTGTGTAAGCGGCCGGCGTTGACTGATGCCGGCCTGTAATTGACAGCGTGTAACATGTCGTTGCGGCGGGCGGAGAGAGGGAGGGGGGAGAGGGAGGGGGGAGAGGGGGGGAGGAGAGGCGAGGGGCGTGCAGAGCTACATGGGGGAGAGACGAGGGGCCTGTGGATGGAGAGATCCACCAGGAGCATGGAGGGAGGGAGGGAGGTGTGTGTGTGTGTGTGTGTGTGTGTGTGTGTGTGTGTGTGTGTGTGTGTGTGTGTGTGATGTTGATGGAGTAGCTCATCCCCTGACACCTATACACTCTGTTATTTCGTTTTGTCCGTAGATGATGCGCAGTTACACAGACTGAAGTCCAGTGGGTCCAGAGGAGTTTGTCAATGCAGATGATGCATCTTCAGGAAAATGACAATAATGCAACTTATGTCATCTTGCGTCTTTCTCTCTCTCTCTCTCTCTCTCTCTCTCTTTCTGTGTGTGTGTGCGTGTGTGTGTCTTTCTCTCTCTCTCTAGCTCACCACACACTTATGCAGATACATAGGATACGTTTTAATCATCTAGTTTGCACATGATTCACATTTCATCATGATGCATCTTTGGCTCTCTACTCTCCCCCCCCCCCCTCTCTCTATTTATCACTCTCTCTCTATTTATCTCTCTCTCTCTCTCTCTCCCTCCCTCCATCTCTGCTGCTCTGGAGTTGTTTGCACAGGATGAAAACATCCAGTGCATCTCTTTCTCTCTTTCTCTCTCTCTCTCTCTCTCTCTCTCTCTCTCTCTTATACACACACACTCACACATGCACAAAGTGCATTTTTAATTTGTATCACCTAGTTTGCACAGGATGAAAACATCCAGTGCATCTCTCTCTCTCCCCCTTTCTTCCTCTCCCCCCCCTCTCTCATACACACACCCATGTATAAAGTGCATTTTTAATTTTCATCACCTACTTTGCACAGGACGGAAAAACATACAGTGCATCTCTCTCTCTCTCTCTCTCTCTCTCTCTCTCTCTCTCCCTCCCTCTCTCTCTGGTGCTGTGAAGGAAGGAACAGTAGTGGTCGCTCTTCCTCCTCCTTACATGTGAATAACCTAATGATGCACCCTCCTCGTCCCTCTCGGGGAGTGTGTGTGTGTGTGTGTGTGTGTGTGTGTGTGTGTGTGTTTGCGCGTGTGCGTGTGCGCGTGCTGATTAAGAGCAGCAGTGATGAGATAACTTAATTGTGTGCACCGTGAGGTATTAGCCTTAAGCACCGATGTGCGCGTCCATGGATGGATTCGTTCTCTTATCGGGTGTAAATCCCTTTCTTCAGCAGACACAGTCAGACAGAGGCAGTAATGCACTGATCACCACTGGCATCATTATAGCCCGTATTATTAAGAGTGGGGTGTGAGGGGGTGAGAGGGTGAGGAGACGGGGGGGGGGGGGGGGGGGGGGGGGGGGTGAAAAAAAAAATCCTGAAAACAAAAAAGGAAGTAGTGAAAACGAGGGAGATGGTGAGGAGGGGAGGGGAGGGGAGGGGAGGGGGGAGAGGGAGGGGAGGGGGGAGAGGGAGGGGATGGAGTGAGGGAGGGAGGGGAGGGGAGGGTGCGGGGGTGGGGTGGTGCTGATGTGTGAGTAGTAGCGGCTCCAGCTCCTCGCTCCAATGTTGCGGCCGCAGCCTCAGTGGCAGATCGCTACAATCCTGGAGGGAGCCGGGTCGAGTGAGCTATTTGGGGGGTTCCCTGCACGTACACACCGGGGGACAGCACACAGACAGGCAGACAGACACACTGAGACACACAGACGGACGGACGGGAGATAGGCAAGTGTTCCGCTGGATTCAGAATCATCATCATCCTATTATTATTATTATTATTATTATTATTATTATTATTATTATTATTATTATTATTATCCATAGTAATAATAATAGTGACTGCGGCGCGTTTGGCTCAGACCGGATTACGCACTTCCTCCTCCTCCTCCTCCTCCTCTTCTTCTTCTTCTTCTTCTTCTTCTTCTTCTATGGTTGAAATTATTCATGCGGTCGCCGTGTGTTTGTTTGTTTGTTTGTTTGTTTGTTTGTTTATCGATTGATTGCGTTTTAATTACTGCCTTGTGACAGAGGAGCGTGGGAGGAGGAGCGTCAGGGCCACAGGGCGCGCGCGTTGTGCTAGTGTGTGTGTGTGTGTGTGTGAGTGTGTGAGTGTGTGTGCACGCGCGTGCGTGCGTGTGTGTGTGTGTGGCCTCGTTCCCGATCACTTTATTTATCATTGTTATTATGACTATTACTATTATTATTATTAGTTGTTGTTCTCCACCTTGAACGAAGATACATGTAGCCTTGCGGGAGCGCGTGCAGCTAACAGACCAAATACTATAGATCAAACCAAATAGTCATAATAATAAATAATAACTCTTATTATTGTGCAGAAATCCAAATATTTTCTATGCGTCGTCATTTTGTGCTTGTTCTTTTTGTTCGGGAGGAATCGAACCAAAGGTAGAGAGAGCGGCTGTCCTCATGCCTTCCTCCCAGCTGTAGGACACCTCACAGGGGGGAGAGAGAGAGGGGCTCCACGGCCTCTATGTTTACACACATCCACGCAGACACACAGCCTCTTTATTCCAAAGCCACAACAACAACAACAACAACAACAACAACAACAACAACAACAACAACAACACAACTTTTCTCAGTCTCCTCTCTGTCCGTCTGTGTGCTGCTGCTGCTGCTGCTGCTGCTGCTGCTGCGCCCACAGCAAAGACAGGGGCCACCACCTCCGTCCCCTCTCCGCGTAAAACCGTCTATGCACATCCACGGCAAAACCAAAAAACCCACCGCCGCCGCCGCCGCTCCACACGTGTGAATTACGCGCGCGCTGCCGGGCTACACATGTGTGCACCGCACACCGCTGCGACCGTTGCCAGCTCCCCACGCCGCGTTCCCCCCACGCGAGGCTGCCGCCTGATCGCGCCCCTGCCGCCGCCGCCAGAGGACCGGACCCGGAGCGAGCCCCGGAAGAGGAGCCTCGAGCCCGCCGCGGTGCTTCTGCCACGTTCCTCGCACCGCAGCGAGACGCCGGAGGAGGAAGATCATGTTTGTCCCCCTGCCGGTGCCGTTCGTGTTTCAGAGAACCGCCCCTGACCTCAACGCCTGGCGCCTCAAGTCCCCGCTGGCTCTGCGCTCCAACTCCGGTAAGACATCTTTTCATTTCCTCCCCCCCCCCCCCCCCCCCCCCCCCCCCCCCCCCCCCCCCCCCCCCCCCCCCTCTCTCTCTCTCTCTCTCTCTCTCTCTCTCGCTCTCTCTCTCCCCCTTTCTCCTTCTCCTTCTCCCCCGGCTGCACCTCCTCCATGTCGGGCAGCCCGTGCACAGCAGACCCGCCCTGCCTCCCTCCCTCCCTGCCTGTCTCTGCTCCGTGCCCATGCACTTGTGTCCACGCACACACACACACACAGGCACACACACACTTCCACATACACACACACACACACACACACTCCTCGGGCTCCCCGGTCCTTCACACTCGTGGGGCGCGTGATGGAAAAATTACAAAAAAAAAATACAAAACACACAAAAGAAGCTTCCACGGCGTCACAAGCGTGTCCAAACCGTCTGCGTGAAATGTCCAAACGTCCACGCATGCTGCGCGTTCTCCGAAAATTCTCCACGCCGCCTCCCGAGCTCTTCTCCCCGGCTGCGAGTGTTCGGTTGCCCGCCTCCTCCTCCTCCTCTCCCTCTCTCTCTCTCGCTTCCTGCGGCTCTTCTCCATCCTCTCGCATCCTTCGCCTCTCCTCCACTGCCTGCGCCTGAGCCTCAGCCTCCGTCTCTCCCCAACTAGACTCTCGGCAGGCAGGGAATATTCATGCCAACTTATCGATCCTGCGGAGATCGATTCGTGGGCCGGTGGAGGCGAAGGAAGAGAGAGGGAGACAGAGGAGAGAGGAGAGAGGGAAGGTGCACGGAGGAGGACGAGCGCACAGAGAGGAGAGAGGATGGAGAGCGGCGTTCCATTCCTCTTTTCTGCCTTTTTATTCTGCTCTGCTTTTGGCCCCACTTTGAGATCACATCTGTGCACCTGCTCTGACCCAGATGTTGGCCATGATTGGGGGGGGGGGGGGGGGGGGGGGGGGGGGGGGGGGGGGGGGGGGGGGGGGGGGGGGGGTTGGGTGGTGGAGGTGAGGATCTCAAGTCTTTTTGGGACCACAGACTTCCAGGGGGCTGCATCTCCCTCCGTTGTCCCGGTGATGCTTCCGATGCTGCTGGGTGGGAGGGATGGTGGTGATGGTGGGGGGGGGGGGGGGGGGGGGGGGGGGGGGGGGGGGGGGGGGGGGGGGGGGGGGGGGGGGGGGGGGGGGGGGGGGGGGGGGTGCTTGGTTGGGACTGGGCCGCCGTCTGCGTTTCATCTGCGCTGGAGCGGAATAACGGGACGCGCGGTGGTGGAGGGAGCTTCGGCCCCAGCGTGTCACAGATTGCCGCTTGTGAGGCTGCACCGCCTCGGTGCTGCTGCAACAGCTGCTCGGCCGCTTCCCCCGCGTCCACGCACGTGACGCGCGGGGCAGGGATGGAGGGGCTGCGAGGGAAGTTGGAGGGCGGGGGGGGGGGGGGGGGGGGGGGGGCGGGACAG